>CM065122.1:2600000-2790000 GCA_033026305.1 Cirrhinus molitorella | reverse complement strand
TTTAATAAAAAAAAATACATCTACTTTGAATATCGTGTCAAACTAAACATGCTTTAGATGGCACAACTGCTATCTTATTTCTAAATTACCATTGAAAAGCCAATTATCATCGCTGTTTTATGATGATAACAGCTTAACCTACAATTAGAGGGTAACGCATGACATAATAAAATGCAATGAAAGACGCTTTGGATAAAAGCATCTGCCAAATACATAATCTCGCAAAACCCGTCAGGAACACATCCAGATCATAATATGCCTCAAAAGAGAAAGAAAGAAAACAAGATATTTCACTTAAAAGACGAGAAAACCTATTTTCAGCACATTGTGACATTACTCATGCCATCCAAGATTAGAATGAGTTTGTTTCCTCATCAGATTTGTAGAAATGCATCATTGCATCACTTGTTCACCAACGGGTCCTTTGGAGTGAATGGGTGCCGTCAGAATGAGAGTCCAAAAACATCACAATAATACTCTACATTACTCTAAAATCCACCCAAATATTTGCATAAAGTCTTTTGGCTTGTAAAAGGTGCTTGATCTGTGCAAATTTCGCTCCTGATTCAGACCAAACCACTTTTTCACTGGAGGAAGCATTATTATTAAATTACAAACTCGTAGTTTAGTTAAAAACATCTTAATGAAGGATTTGTTTCAGCTTTTGTCTTCTCAAGATGTTAACTGATGGTCTGGATTACTTGTGGATTATTGTGATGTTTTTATCAGTTGTTTGGACACTCGTTCTGACGGCACCCATTCACTCCAGTAGGCCTGTCACGATTATTAATTAACCGCCTGATGCATGACATAGTAAAATATGAAATGCTTTGGATAAAAGCATCTGCCAAATGTATAATCTCACAAAACCTGTCAGAAACACATCCAGATTACTTGTGGATTATTGTGATGTTTTTATCAGCTGTTTGGTCTCTCGTTCTGACGGCACCCATTCACTCCAGAGGAGAATCTTTCAGCAAAATAAAGGAACTACTCCTTTAATAATCACTCACCTGGAAAGTGTCTTTCCACACAGTGCAGACGTTTCCCTGACTGAAGGTTACGACAACGAGACAGTCGTTTTTCAGAGTGTTAACTATCTGAATATTCATCGGTTGCTCGTAAGGAAGAAGGCAAACATCCCGAGGAAGTCCGCTCTCGAAAAGAACCAGCTGTTTCATGCTTGTAGCCACCAAAACAGCCGATCTCAAATCGCTGTCGACCTCTTCAGCTGAGAAAACCATCATGCACTGGATCACAGAGCTGTATGCATCAGGTACAAAACACGCAGAATTAAAACACCTTCCATCTTCAATGAAATATAGTACGTTTTGGACATTAGGCTGATCGCTTGGGGCATTTTGGGCTCCTTGGATGACTATTTTTCTTTGCCGAAGGGGAAGTTCGCCAATGAAATTGACTCTAATGGAAATTGGGAGTTCTTTCACTCCAGCGGTTTGGGACGATACGTAAAAAACAGCGTTTTCATGACTCCAAATGAACGTAGGGCCACGCACTATTGAAATATTGTCTCTTATCTCGTATGGCAAGACAAACTCGGCTTGAAGCTTTGCATCTGTGGATGTGCATATGGAGTAAAGCTTGTATCTAAAAGCAGACGTCCTCTTCTTGCACAGTCTCAGTAAAACACAAGGCACTTTTTGTCTTTGTTGAACGTCCAAAGCGGAGCAACAATGAACAATGACCATCTCAGCAGAGCTGTCCTTGTGAATCGGGGACGAGGTACGGTCTCTGACGGAGAAGCTCTGCGAGTCGCGGTTGAAGGAAAGGCTTTGGAAAGAAACCTCGGAGCCTTTGCGATGATCTCGAGTTTTGCATTGGAAGGCAAGCACTTCTCCTTTAACCGCAAGCATTTTGATGTGGCGTTCTGCTGCCATCGCCTGATCTGAAGTCAAATCAAATGATAAGCTGAAGAAGAAAGTGAAAAAGATTTAAGGAAATGCAACCTATATCCAAAAATGTTTACATAAACCTTGTAGAATCTGCAAAATGGCAATTATTTTACCAAAATAAGAGGGCATTTCTGTGTATTTGAACCTTTTCCAACAACGACTATGATTTTGAGATCCATTTTTCCACACTGAGGACAACTGAGGGACTCATATGCAACTATTACAGAAGGTTCAAACACTCACTGATGCTCCAGAAGGAAAAACAATGCTTTAAGAGCAGGGGGGTGAAAACTTTTGAAATCTAAAGATCAGGGTTAATTTCACCTAGTTTGTCTGTGGAAACATCTTTTGTAGCTTCTGAAGGGCAGTACTAAATTTAAAAATATATAATACTTAGGCAAAATAAGAAAAAAATTACACCAAAAAATATGATATTTAGGCTAAATAGAAAAAAAGTACACATTTTCATTCTGGTCAAAAGTTTTCACCCCCAGCTCTTAATGCATGTTTTTTCCTTCTGGAGCCTCAGTGAGTGTTTGAACCTTCTGTAATAGTTGCATATGAGTCTCTCAGTTGTCCTCAGTGTGAAAAGACGGATCTAAAAATCATATAGTCATTGTTGGAAAGGGTTCAAATACACAAAAATGCTGGAAAACCAAAGAATTTGTGGGACTTGATGGATTGGCTATTTAAATTTTAGAAAGACAATTTTACTGTAACCCTAACCCTAAAAAAAAAAAAAAAAAAAAAAATCACAGCTAAGAATGATTTTTAATTTTAAATATTACTTTAAAATTAGAATTTCAGTTGAAAATAATGATTATTTAAAAAAAAACAAAAAAAAACTATATATATATATATATATATATATATATATATATATAAATATATATATATTATTGAAATTATAGAAATTACAACTTGTATTTTTAAGATAAATGTTGTTCTTCTGAAGTTTCTATTCATCAAAAAACATGAAAAATAATCTACTCAGCTGTTTTTAACATAATAATAATAATGTTTTTTTGAGCCGCAAATTAGAATATTAGAATAATTTCTGAAGGATCATGTGACACTGAAGACGAGTAATGATGCTGAAAATTCAGCCTTGTAACCACAGAAAAAATTACATTTTAAAATATATTCAAATAAAAAGCAGATCTGAAGTCAAATCAAATGATAAGCTGAAGAAGAAAGTGGAAAAAACATCAGTTTTTTAAGAAAATTTCCTATTTCAAAAAACGTTTACATACACCTTGCATAATGTGCAAAATGTTAATTATTTTACCAAAATAAGAGGGATCATACAAAATTCATGTTTTTTTATTATTTAGTACTGTCCTTCAGGTCCCACAAATTCTTTGGTTTTCCAGCATTTTTGTGTATTTGAACCCTTTCCAACAATGACTGTATGATTTTGAGATCCATCTTTTCACACTGAGGGAATCTGAAGATCAGGGTAAATTTCACTTATTTTCTCTATGGAAATATCTTTTGTAGCTTCTGAAGGGCAGTACTAAATGAAAAAATATGATATTTAGGCTAAATAAAAATTTTTTACACATTTTCATTCTGGTCAAAAGTTTTCACCCCCAGCTCTTAATGCATGTTTTTTTCTTCTGGAGCATCAGTGAGTGTTTGAACCTTCTGTAATAGTTGCACATGAGTCCCTCAGTTGTCCTCAGTGTGAAAAGATGGATCTCAAAATCATATAGTCATTATTGGAAAGGGTTCAAATACACAAAAATGCTGGAAAACCAAAGAATTTGTGGGAGCTGAAGGATTTTTCTGAAGAACAGCAGGCAGTTTAACTGTTCACACTGTGTGTGATTTTAGTGAAGTGTATATTTTTTATAAATTCAACTATTATTTTTCTCTTGTGGGCTATATGTAAACATCTTGCATGTGAAATATCTTCTTCAGGTCAGTACTAAATAAAAAAATAACATGCATTTTGTATGATCCTTCTTATTTTGGTCAGATAATTTACATTTTGCAGATTCTGCAATGTAAACTCCAAATACTTTACAGATGAACTAAAAATACTTTACCGATGATGTTTGGTTTGATGTCCAAACTTGAAAAGCTTGAAAAGGTTGGTTCACTATTGGAAACAATCAAAAAGTTGACAAATTAAATAATAATAGTCAGAAAAATATATAACAGTGTATTAAAACTTTAAACCAAACATAAAAGAAAGTCTAAATAGTTTGCATATTTGATACATCATTCATTTATGGCTCATACTGTCAGCCATAGTGAGAATATGGAGGGAAAAAATGCTCATTTTAATTCAGAGACTGAGCAGAAATATGCAATTTGGTGCAGATAATGATATTTACACTACTAGTCAAAAGTTTTTGAACAGTAAGACTTTTAATGTTTTTTAAAAGTCTGCATTTATTTGATCCAAAGTACAGCAAAAACAGTAAAATTTTTAAATATTTTTACTATTTAAAATAACTGCTTTCTATTTTCAGTGTCACATGTCAAAAAATGTTTTTATTATAGGAGTAGGACTTTTTTTAGGTTACTTTGATGAATAGAAAGTTCAAAAGAACAGCATTTATCTGAAATGGAAGTCTTTTGTAACATTATAAAGGTCTTTATCGACACTTTTGAACAATTTAAAGCATCCCTGCTAAATAAAAGTATTAATTTCTGTAATTTCTTTCCCAAAAAATAATAAATAAATAAATAAATACAGACTCTAAGCTTTTGAATGGTGTAGTGCATAATGTTACAAAAGCTTTTTATTTTTATTTATTATTATTATTTTTAGACAAGTGCTGATCTTTGGATCTTTCTATTCATCAAAGAATACTAAAAAACAAACAAACAAAAAAAAATACTCAACTGTTTTAAATATTGATGGTAATAACAATAATAATGTTTCTTGAACAGCAAATCATCACATTAAAATGATTTCTGAAGAATCATGTGACACTGAAGACGAGTAATGATGATGAAAATTCAGCTTTGAAATCACAGAATAAATTACATTTTAAAATATATTCAAATACTTTAAATAGTAAAACTATTTCATAATTTTACTGCTTTTGCTGGACTTTAGATCAAATAAATGCAGGCTTGGTGAGCACAAGAGACACATTACAAAACATTAAAAACAATGTTACATGTTAAAAACATTACAAATGTTGACTGCAATGCATATCAATGATATTTTTTATAACATTACAACAGATACTGACATAAAATGGTATAAATAAGTCCTTTGCTAAATTAATAGAATACTAGTCATTTATGTTTGACTTGCATTATGAAAACTGCTTTATAAATTATAAATTTAAACATGTAAGTAATTCTAAATATTCTACCTATCTATCTATATATAAAGATATATATATATATACACATATACATACTATTAAGCAACAGTTTAAAGTGTTTTCAAACATGGGTTTGTATATAAATTGTAAACAACCGAGACTACAAAAAAGTTCTGCGTTTAATATGAACATAACTTTAATTTAGGAGACACTGGGTGATCAAGAAATTAATTTCTTATGTAAAAATGCGTTCATACATTACCTCAGCATAACTTTTATCACTGTTTACACTCTTATCTGTCTCAAACGCTACTTCTCTTCCTCAAAGTGCGCGCGCATTTGACGTCCGTCGCGCTCGCAGCTTCCGGGTGTTTCTTAAAGAAACAGTCCCACAGTCCAATCACTGTTTCACAAATAAGTGATGTTGTCAAGAGGCCTTTAGTGATTTTGGACTCCGCATATGATGAGATTATTTGTTTTCAATGGCCAGAGCCTATCAGAGGAACTTTATCTCGCTGCGGGAGCCCGCTCAAAGGTTTGTTTGACATTTCAGAGCCAACATGGCGTCACCGCGCGTCCAGTTTCGCGGAGCCTGCGGTCGATTCCACTGAAGCTCAGGCCACTGTTGACTGTCAGTGCGCGCTATCATGGCGGAAGCAGGGCAAGCGGAATCAGAGCAGGTAATCAGACAGCTGAACAAAAGAAATATTTCATGGTTTATACTCTTCCAAAACGGATTTATAACCATTATTTTGCGCTTTCCAAAAGGACCTCGAAAACAAGATCGAAGAAACGCGACAGAGGTTTAAAAGCGAGTATGTTGAAGGTGAGTTAGCAGCGCGCTAAGTTCACAAATGTTGTCATCTTCACAATAACATTCATTATCATTTCATAATTACACGTTAATATGACATTTTAGAAGATCGACAGTGACATTTAAGACTTTTATGGATCATGTGTTTTTGCTGAAGCTTATTATGAGAGCAGATGTGTATTATTTGATATAACAGCTGTCAGAAAACCTTCACAATGAATGTTTCAATGATTATGTTGTATTTTGCAGTTGCAAAACTCGCACTAGTGAGGAATAAATGGCAATAAATGCAAAAGTCAGTCTTACAGTCTGTTCTTAAATGTTTTTATGATATTTCCTGGACTGTAGTTTGAAATAATGTTCTCATATACTGCTTTTAAAACATTTACTTTTAATTTTAGGGTTGTTTAACTTCGTGTTTTAAATTGTGAGGAGGAAATGGTTTATTTATACACACATACACTGCCAGTCAATAATATTTTAATGATTTTTAAAGAAGTTTTGTTGTCTTTTGCGCAACAAAGCTGTATTTATTTAATTAGAAGTACAGAAAAATCAGTAATAATTGTGAAATATTTTTACTATTTAGAATAACTGTTTTTTTATTTGAATATATTTTCAAATGTATTTTATTTCTGCGACCAAACCTGAATTTTCAGCATCATTACTCGTCTTCAGTGTCACATGATCCTTCAGAAATCATTATAATTTTCTAATTTGCTGCTCAAAAACAAAAAAAAAAAAAACATTGTTAAAAATGGTTGAGTAGATTATTTTTCAGGTTTCTTTGATGAATAGAAAGTTCAGAAGAACAGCATTTATCTTATAATAAATTTTTTGTAACAAATGTCTTTATCATCACCTTTGGTAAATTTCTATAATTCTATAATTTCTATAATATTGGATATATTTTAATATATATTCTATATAAATTAATATTAATATTTTTTTTAAATAATCATTATTTTCAACTGAAATTCTGAAATAGTGCTTTTTTACATTTAAATTTTAATTTTTTAAATTAATATTTAAAATTTCAAATGTGATTTTCATTTTTTAGGGTAAATTATTGTAATTTTAAAATTTAAGTAATTAAAATTAAAGTACTTTTTTTAACCATATTACAATAAAAAAAAAAAATTTACATTTTATTTTTTTTAAAGTAATATTTAAAATAAAAAAAAATACTGTGATTTTACTTTTTGAATTACTGCATAATTTTCTCACCATATTTCAGTAAAACGAAAAAAGTTTTCCCATTTTTAGGGTTAGGGTTACAGTAAAATGACTATTTTTTATTTTTTTTTAAAGTCAACTTTATTCTCAACTGTGATTCTCATTACTGTAGTAATTTTTTTTTTTACCATATTACAATAAAAAAAATGTTAACTTTACATTTAATTTTTTAAATAATTCAACTAATTCTCATTACGTCAAACAATTTTTACCGTATTACAGAAAAAAAATTATATTTAAATGCTATATGTATTTAATAATTAAAAATCATTGAAAATCATTATTTTTAACAGCGATTCTCATTTATTACTTTAAAAAATAAAAATTAAAATGTAAAAGCAGTACTATTTAAATTAAAAATAATTATCCATAACTGTGATTTTTCATTCATGTAGTATTTTTTTTGTTTGTTTTTTTTAACCATATTTCAGTAAAATTTATTTACATTTATTTATAAAGGCATTTATAATGTTAAATATTTCTATTTCAAATAAATGCAGTTTTTCTGAACTTTGTTCATCAAAAAAACCTGAAAAAAATTACTCAGCTGTTTTCAACATAATAATAATAATAATAATAATAATGTTTTTTTATTTTTTTCAAAATATTAGAATGATTTCTGAAGGATCATGTGAGTAATGATGCGGAAAATTCTTCTTTAAAATCACAGGGAAAAAAAATATTTTCAAATATATTCAAATAGAAAACAGTGATTTTAAATAGTAAAAATATTTCTGAATTTTGCTGTACTTTGGATCAAATAAATGCAGGCTTGGTGAGTAGAGAAAAAAAAAACTTATAATAATGTAATAAAATATATGCATATGTTGGAACCCACAGTTATTACCTGAATTATTAATCAGGCTCAGTTATTATGCATTAATGATACACAGAAATAGTAGTCATTGCACGGCTCATGAATTCAAAGCCTGTATTGTTTTCACAATCCCACAGAGTCCCAAGACAAATATGACAGCAGAGATGTGGAGAGACTCTTCAAAGACGACGCTCTGGTCGAAGGCTACCTCACATGGAGACAGTTTGTTGTGGAAGACACCTTGAAGATGATCGACGAGAGCTTACAGTGGAGGAAAGAGTTTAGCTTGAATGGTATGTATGTGCAGTATGCGGCCTTGAAGTGCAGCTGCTTTTTCCCAGAAGAGGCTGAAATGAGGAAGTTATTGACATGCATGTCGAGCTGCTGTACCGTAAGCCTCGTGAAAAACATGTCAAGGTCACATTTGACACACATGACAAAATGAAAATGAAACTTTTTACACAAGAGTTCTCATTCATGCATTTTAATTATTTTTTTAATAATAATAATAATAATAATAATAATAATAAAAAGGAGACCTTTATTCTCAACTGTGATTCTCATAATTCTCTTTTTTTTTTACCATATTACAATAAAAAAACGTGTAACTTTTTACGTTTTTGTTTTTAATTCAGCTGTAATTTATTACCGTCAAATGATTTTTACCATATTATAGAATTTTTTTTTTTTTTCTGTTATTTTCAACTGTGATTCTCATTATGTAGTACTTTTTTACACTATAATTTTTTTTAAATAATATTTAAAATGTGATTTTCATTAGTATTTTTTTAACCATATAAAAAAAACAAAATAATAATAATATTTTATAATTTTATATATATATATATATATATATATATAGAAGAGATATATATAATATATATATATATATATAATAAGATATATATAATTTTTTTTTTTTTTAAGGTTACAGTAAAATTATTGTAATTTTATTTATTTTTTTAAATAATTTAAAATAAAAAAACGGCTATTCTGACCTGATTTATAAATGTAGTACAATTATTTTACCATATTACAGTAAAAATTTTAACATTTACAACATTTAAAATTTGTTGTTAAAGTAATATTTAAGATAAAAAAAAATTGATTTTCGTTACTGTAGTAAATTGTTTACCATATTTTAGTAAAAATGATTGTTTAAACCATATTACAGTAAAATTGTAAAAAAAAAAAAAAAAAATCACTATTAGTTTTAAAAGTAATATAAAAAAAAGTATACATCCTTAACTCAGTTTCCATTACTGTAGTAAATTGTTTTCTGTATTTCAGTAAAAATGATTGATTTTCATTTAACCATATTTCAGTAAAATTTCAGTGTAATTTAAAATTGTATTTAAATAAATTTTAAATAAAAAATAATTTAACTGATTTTCATTACTGTAGTACAATTATTTTACCACATTACAGTAAAAACTAAAACATTTTACATTTTAAAGTAATATTTAAAATAAAAAATCATAACATTTTAAATTTCACATTTACAATGATTAAAATTTAATTTTGTAAATCATTTTTTAATTAAAAAAAGCCATTATTTTTTGATCCGCATTACTGTAGTTATTTTTTTACCGTATTACAATAAAAATGTTAACTTTTTTTTAAATGGAAAAACTATGATTTTCATGACTCTAGTAAAATTTATTTTTAACCACATTACACAAAACAGGTCTATTTTCAATGTATTAAAAACAGCATAAAAATTATACATTTGTAAATTTAAATAATTTTAAAATCTAAAATGTATTTTTTAAAATCTTTTAATTAAAAACATAAATGAATAAAATCACCATTTTCCTCAACTGTGACTGTCATTACTATAGTACTTTTTACTGTTAAAAAAAAAACTATTTGGAATTATATATATATATATATAATTTTATTTATTTTTTTGTGATTTTCATGACTGTAGTACAAGTATTTTACCATATGACAGTAAAAAATATATTTTCATTTTTTGTGATTTTTATTAGTGTTCTTTTTTAACCACATCACACTAAGCATGTTTGTATTTTTTATGTATTAAATCAGTATAAAAATGATTAAAAATCATAACCCAGATGTGTTCTTGACAAATTAACTTTTTTAAAATGATCAAAAGATGCAGTTAAAGATTCTAGTTGTTAAGTACTGAAAGTTGTAATTATTCCATCCCATAATACTGGTCCATATTAATATTTTGTTATTGTTTTTTCTCTCAATCCCAACGTGGACAAACAGTGCATCATTTCTATATGCTCCATCAGAGAAATCTAAAGAATCTCAGATCATAATGGTTCATAAAGAACAGCTTTGTTCTCCAAAGAAATATCGGAAGACCCTCATTGTATGTGGCCATAATCCTCCTCTTGTCTGTGCTTCATTCTTACAAGCTCCAGTGTGTTAATTCAATCACTTGAGCTGATGTGTTCAACAGAAGAGCTTTAAAAGAACTTTCATGGCCTCCAAAAGCAAAGAGTCAGTGCTGATTTTATCAAAGTGTCATCGAGTTCTTAAGGAAAGCGTGACGTTCTCAGTGTTGCAAGCTGATACTGTTGTGATGATTCAGGAAGAAAATCTGATGAATGAGTGCTGTTTTATTTTCGTTTGCTTCTTCCTGTAGACCTCACAGAGAGCAGTATTCCCAGATGGATGTTTGAGAGCGGTGCGGTTTATCTTCACGGATACGACAAAGAAGGAAACAAACTCTGTAGGTGGACTTTAAAACTGCACTTCAGTGTGTATTTTAAGAGCAATAAAACACACTTTAATAGCTCAATAAGTGAAAGCAGTGCTTTGATTATGCTCAAATATATTTTTACTGATTTTAACCAAATAGTTGAATTAACTGAAAAAAAAAAAAAAATTTTATAATTTATTAATATTAGTATAATTATTATTGCTACTAATATTATTACTATTACTAGAATTTTTTTTCCCTCTGATTGGAAAGAAAGGGGGGAAAATACATTTTAAAAATAATAAATTATTATTAAACATTTACATTTATTATAAAATCATAAGTTAATATAATTTATATATAAGAAGAAATATAATAAATAAAAATAAATGAATATTTTTAATAATAATAATAATAATAATAATTATTATTATTATTATTATTATTATTATTATTATTATACATTTTACACCAGATCAGGAAAAAAACAATTAATAGAAGATAAAATAAATACAAAAAAGACAACAATTCTATATTATTAAACATTTATTATAAAATCATAAGTTAATAAAATTTAAACATTATAAATGTAATAATTTATATACTTTTAATAATAATAATAATAATAATAATAATAATAATACAAATGTTGTTGTTATTATTGTTAATATTAATATAATTATTATTACTACTAATATTATTACTATTACTAGAAATAATTGTTCCTCTGACTGGAAAGAAAGGGGGGAAAATACATTTTAAACCAGATCAGAAAAAAAATACATTAATAGAAGATATAGTATAAAGAAAAGTATAAATAAAAAAAATATATAAGAATAATATTTTGTGTGTATATAAAAATACTTGTATAATAATAATAATAATAATAATAATAATAATAATAATGTTGTTATTATTGTTATTAATTAGTTAAGACATTTATATATAAATGATAAAACTATTGGCACAGAACAATAAAATGTATACTTCATAAAAAGTATATAAATTTGATATAGTAAATTTATCATTTAAATAGAATTTATATATAGTAAGAAATGTAATAAATATAATACATTTAATAAATTGAATAAATAATATATATACACACACACTTTTAATAACAACTATAATGTTGTTTTTATTGTTATTATTATTATTAATACCTCTAAGACATTTATATTTCAATTATGAAACTATTGCACTGCAAAATAAAATTAATATTTCATAAAAAGTATATATAGTAAGTTTTTCTAACTTAGATAGCAGTAGTTTATTTATATATTCAGTAATTTATTATATATTAGTATATAGTAATTTATTTTCTCAAAAACTGCATTTTTTTTGACAGCAGGATTTCTCATGATAAATCCAGTGAAATTATGTAATCATCTGTCCTCAGAAATGTTGGATATTAAGCACATGTGAAAAAGCATAACTGGCATACGTTGCATTCCTAAATGCATTAAACTCACTGCGCATGAGATTTATTGTAAAGCGAGATGCTGAAAGCTAATTCTTCAGTTGTATCACTCACTCCTAGTCTTAAGTAAAGTATTTTCCCTGAAGACTCAATAAATGATACCCATCCATCTGCATATCTTTCCATCTGTGTGTTTTCAATGCAGTCTGGTTCAGAGTGAAGCTCCACGTTAAAGATGCCAAGACGATATTGGATAAGAAGCGGTATGTGGCGTTCTGGTTGGAGCGTTACTCCAAACGTGAGCCTGGGATGCCGCTGACGGTCGTGTTTGACATGTCTGAGTCTGGACTCAGTAATATAGTAAGTGCTTCACTTGATTCTACAAATATGTGTCATTTTAAAATAAAATGATGCAGAAGTTTGGTCTAAAACATTTCAATACTAAGTGGTTGACAGCGGTCAAGGTCATTATCTGTAGGAGTGGAAGGCGCAGAGGGACAGACGCCGTTCACTGGTTTAACACTTTGCAGATTAACGTGGCCTTTAAATCCCTTTGGTCAATCCAACTCCCTCTTAATCCAAGAAAATTTCCTGTCAAACTGCAAATCTCCTCGTCTCATGTTTCCGCAGCAGAAATGCAGGAGTTTTAACGCTGCTGGAAGGCCAAAGCCGCAGCCTAATCAAACCTAATGCCGGTTTTATATGGAGGAATTAGAGTGCGCTTTAATTTGCTCTCTTTAATGCTTATCTTATATGACTGTAAATTGGCTGGTCGTGTTTATAATGTGAAGGACTGTCGTGTGAGGCGTCTCTACTGTGGAGATGTGCTTTGATCAGATATATTTGCACTTAAACGGAGTGCTTTTGAGAAAGTTGAATTTGATTTCTCTATCAGTAAAGGGAGGTTTGCTCTCTTAGTGTAAAATTGTATTTTATTCAATAGGAACAACAACAACTGTGTTTCATCTAATGTTAAAACCCCAAAGAACTGTTTGGAGGAAAGTCATGAAATTTGGCACATTTATTGCAAAGCATCTAAACATTAATTGCACCAATTTTAGGGTTTCTACGTAAAATCCTTTGGCACCTCCATCAGCTCAAAATATGTTTTAATGATTGCAACTAGAAAAACTGCATTTTGCTTAGTCAAATGTTGAAACCCCAAGAACCGCTTGGAGAAACATTGTGAAATTTGGCACACTTATTGCTAAGGGTCTAAACATCAATTGCACCAACTTAAGGGTTTCTACTTAAAATTCTTTGGCACCACCATCAGCTCAAAATATGATTCAATGATTGTAACTAGAAAAACTGCATTTGCTTAGTCAAATGTTGCAACCCAAGAACTGCTTGAAGAAACTTTGTGAAATTTGGCACATTTATTACTAAGGGTCTAAACATTAACTGTACCAATTTTAGGGATTCTGCCTAAAAACCCTATAGCGCCACCATCAGCTCAAATTATGGCTATGATTCTAACTAGAAAAACTGATTGCGTATTTCACTTTGTCTAATATTGAAAGTTCAAGACCGCTTAGAGGAACATTGTGAAATTTGGCACATTTATTGCAAAGCATCTAAACATCAATTGCACCAACTTAAGGGTTTCTACTTAAAGTTCTTTGGCACCACCCATCAGCTCAAAATATGATGATTGTAACTAGAAAAACTGCATTTCGCATAGTCAAATGTTGAAACCCCAAGAACCGCTTGTAGAAACATCATGAAATTTGGCACATTTATTGCAAAGCATCTAAACATCAATTGCACCAACTTTAGGGTTTCTACCTAAAATCCTTTAAAGCCACCATCAGCCCAAATATGATTTAACGATTGTAACTAGAAAAAACTGCATTTCGCTTAGTCAAATGTTGAAACCCCAAGAACTGCTTGGAGAAACATCATGAAATTTGGCACACTTATTAATAATGGTCTAAACATTAACTGCACCAGTTTTAGGGATTCTGCCTAAGACCTCTATAGTGCCACCATCAGCTCTAATTATATCCATGACTGTAACTAGAAAAACTGATTGTGTATTTCGCTTTGTCTAATATTGAAAGTTCAAGAACTGCTTTGAGAAACATTGTGAAATTTGGCACATTTATTGCAAAGCATCTAAACATCAATTGCACCAACTTTAGGGTTTCTACTTAAAATCCTTTAGCACCACCATCAGCTCAAAATATGATTTAATGATTGTAACTAGAAAAACTGCATTTCGCATAGTCAAATGTTGAACCCAAGAACCGCTTGGAGAAACATCATGAAATTTGGCACATTTATTGCAAAGCATCTAAACATCAATTGCACCAACTTTAGGGTTTCTACCTAAAATCCTTTAAAGCCACCATCAGCCCAAATATGATTTAACGATTGTAACTAGAAAAAACTGCATTTCGCTTAGTCAAATGTTGAAACCCCAAGAACTGCTTGGAGAAACATCGTGAAATTTGGCACACTCATTTCTAAGGGTCTAAACATTAATTGTACCAATTTTATGGATTCTGCCTAAAAACCCTATAGCGCCACCATTGGCTCAAATTATGACCATGATTGTAACTAGAAAAATTGATTGTGTCATTTTGCATTGTCTAATATTGAAAGTTCAAGACTTCTTGGATGAACATTGTGAAATTTGGCACATTTGTTGCAAAGCATCTATTGCACCAACTTGAGAGTTTCTACTTAAAAATTTAGCTCATTTATTGCAAAGTGTCTAAACATCAATTGCATCAACTCTTCTACTTAAAATCCTTTAGCACCATCAGCTCAAACTATGACTTTGTATGATTGGAACTTTCAACTAGTAACCTTTAAAAGAAATCTATAAATAATATAATTTCTATACTTTTAATAATATTATTCATAATGTTGGTGTTGTTATTATTACTACTAATATTATTACTATTACTAGAAATATTGGTTCCTCTGTTTGGAAAGAGAGGGGGGAAAACATTTTAAAGCAGATCAGAAAAAATACTAATCAATACAAGTACATTAAAAAAGATTTACATATACACATAAATTATCTAATTTATTATAAAATAATCTGAAGTTATAAAGTTTAGATATAATAATAAGAAGAAGAAGAAGAAGAAGAAGAAGAAATGTCATAAATATTATAATACATTTAGTAAACAATATCAGGAGCCAAGCAGTGAATGTTGTGATGAAATCCCAACAGCTGTTTGGAGGAATGTTGTGAAATTTGGCACATTTATTTCAATCAGTCTAAACATTAATTGCACCAATTTTAGGGTCTCTGCCTAAAACCTTCTAGCACCACCATCAGCTCAAACTATGACTTTGTATAACTGGAACTTTTGACTCTACTAACCTTTAGAAAATCCTGTCTGGCAAGGTAAATATGATGATCCTATGGGTTAATGTGCTCGCATGTACTGTATATATTTCTCAGTTTTAATGATTCTTGAGGAATTTATTCATATAAAAACAGAAATAGTTTTTTTCCTCCTTCAGTTACAACAGTGACCATGCCAAGATTATATGTTTTCAAATAAATATTCCATATAAAAAAACGTTCTGTTGTTTTCTTGTAACAAACTTTCACTGAAAAGTAATATTGTGGCTCCCAGGAGTGAATCTGGAGAGCAAATGTAAGTGTCAACAGCAAACGAAGCTAAAGGTTATTCAAGCATTCAGTAAACATCAGGATTGCACAATTAAATGATTAACCGGTACAGTCTAGGAGTGTTCGTATGAGTGGTGTGTGTTCATTCAGTGCTGGTTGAGCCTCGTAGTCAGCAGTCTTGTTTACTGTTGAATTTGACACCATTTGGTGACCTTTAACAGTTAGTTAGCCAATGGATTAACAGCAGCTTTACAGCTGAACTTGAGGCAACCGTTTAGTCTTAAAGGGGGTCAGTAAAGTAAACACTCTCACTGACATACATTCAAATATTCAAAGTGAATGAAAGAATGCTTTATACATGAAATAATTATGTTGTAATGTATTTTTTGCAGAATTTAAGCAAATAAAATGCTTTACAAATGAAAAGCATTGGATACAAAGTTTATTTTTTTTATTTAAAACAATGAACTCCCCAAAAAATTTATGTTTTTCCATCACAGTCCTTTTTAATTTCACATGTAAATAAAAAAGCAGTCATTTACAGTGGTATAAATGCTATTGTAAAAATAGATTTATTTTCCGTGTTTTTTTTTTCTTCTAGGATATGGACTTTGTCAAGTATATCATTAACTGCTTCAAAGTGTACTATCCAAAGTTTCTTTGTGAGTATATTCTGTTTTTTTAATCCTTCTATTATTGGGTTTGTCAAACTGGGTTGATGAAAAGTTAGTAATTAAATCAAAACAATTACAATTATACATTTTAAAAAGGTGAAATATTTATCATCAGAAAACTGTGAACATGCAAATGTGAGGTTGATTTATTAAAATATTAACTTAAAATCCCAAACTTCAAGTACATATTTAAACTCAAAGGGGTTGGTTCGGCTGACATAAAAATTTTGGGAAACTTAGTATTATAGACAGGGATTTCATATATTTGTTTTAACATCTTTGTTTTGTTGTTCTTATTTTGTAATCCAGCCAAAATGATCATGTACGAGATGCCTTGGATCATGAATGGTGAGTTGTGATTGGCTCATGAGAAGTCTAAACAGATTTTGTAGTGATGTCTGATCCAGTCATTTATTTATCATAATTTTCTTTTGTGTGGCAGCTGCCTGGAAGATAGTAAAGTCATGGCTGGGCCCTGAAGCCATCAGTAAGCTCAAGTTTGTCACCAAGAGTGACATCCAGACATTTGTCGGCCCAGAGCACCTTCCACCTTACATGGGAGGAACAGTACGTACAGATAAGAGTGTTACTTGTTTTTAATTAAATAAGGCTTGAAGTTTAAATAATGCACTTTGATCAGATATTTTCATGCATGGTTTATTTGAGCTTCATGTTGCTTCATCAGCAATATTTGTTGTGTTGAAACCTTTAGAACCGTTTGGAAGAATGCCATGAAATTTGGAACAGTCATTTCAAAGAGCGTTAACGTTATTTAGACCAATTTTAGAATCCTCTAGCACCACCATCAGTTCAAAATATAGCTTTTTATGATTGTGACTGTAGAAAATTGTGTATTTTGCTGCTTCTAATGTTGAACCCCCATGAACCGCTTTGAGGAACATCATGAAATTTGCCACATTTATCGCACATGGTCTAAACATCAATTGCACCAACTTTAGGGTTTCTGCTTAAAATCCTTTAGCGCCACCATCAACTCAAATTATGACTTCATGATTGTGACAAGAAAAACTGTGCACTTCACTTAGTCCAATGTTAAAACTTAAAGAACTGCTCGGAGAAACATTGTGAAATTTGGCACATTTATTGCACATGCTCTAAACATTAATTGTCTCAACTTTAGGGATTCTGCCTAAAACCCTCTAGCGCCACCATCAGCTCAAATTATGACTTCATGATTGCAACTAGAAAAACTGTATTTCGCTTTGTCTAATGTTAAAAGCCCAAGAACTATTTGGAGGAAAGTCATGAAATTTGGCACATTTCTTGCAAAGCGTCTAAACATCAGTTGCACCAACTTTAGAGTTTCTACTTAAAACTTAAAATCCTTTATCACCATCATCAGCTCAAATTATGACTTAATGATTGCAGCTAGAAAAACTGCATTTCACTCAGTCAAATGTTGAAACCCCAAGAACCGCTTGGAGAAACCTCATGAAATTTGCCACATTTATTGCCAAGGATCTAAACATTAATTGTACCAACTTTAGGGATTCTGTCTAAAAACCCTATAGTGACACCATCAGCTCAAATTATGACCATGATTGTAACTACAAAAATGGATGTATTTCGCTTATTATTTAAAGTCCAAGAACCGATTTGAGGAACATTGTGAAATTTGGCACATTTATTGGAATGGGTCTAAACATTAATCGCACAAACTTAAAAACCTCTAGTGCCATTATGACCTCAAAATATGACTTTTCATGATTGTAACGTTAGAAAAATTGATTGTGCATTTTGCTTCATCTAATATTAAAACCCCAGTAACTATTTAAAGGAACGTCATGAAATTTGGCACATTTATTGCAAAGCGTCTAAACATCAGTTGCACCAACTTTAGGATTTCTACTTACAATCTTAAAATCCTTTAGCACCACCATTAGCTCAAAATATGACTTAATGATTGTAACTAGAAAAACTGTGCATTTTGCTTGCGTTGAAACCCCAAGAACCGCTTGGAGAAACATCATGAAATTTGGCACACTTATTACTAAGGGTCTAAACATTAATTGTCCCAACTTTAGAGAGAGATTCTGCCTAAAAAGCCTATAGCGCCACCATCAGCTCAAATTATGACCATGATTGTAACTAGAAAAACTGATGTATTTCGGTTTGTCTAATATTGAATGCCCAAGAACCGCTTTGAGGAACATTGTGAAATTTGGCACATTTATTGGAATGGGTCTAAACATTAAATTTAGCACAAACTTAAAAACCTCTAGTGCCACCATGACCTCAAAATATGACTTTTCATGATTGTAATGTTAGAAAAATTGAGTGTGCATCTTGCTTCATCTAATATTAAAACCCCAAGAACTATTTGGAGGAACGTCATAAAATTTGGCACATTTATTGCTAAGGGTCTAAACATTTATTGCACCAACTTTAGGGTATCTGCCTAAAACACTCTAGTGCCACCATTCTCTTAAAATATGACTTTTTGTATGATTGTAACTTTTGCATCTAGAAACTCTTGCCTACAACATGAACCTGACTTCTGATGTTGATGCTGCAGGTTAAAGAGCTTATTGTCATTAGTTGCTTACAGCTATATACTTCACTGTAATTCTGTAATTTTTAAAAAATTCCTACAGTTTGTTCTCCTGCAGTTACAACAGTGACCATGTCAAGATTACAAAGATTTGTTAATATTCTTTTGTTTTATATGACAGGACGAATTCAAATACAGTTATCCGCCTCTCCTTGACGATGACTTCCAGTCTCCAATGTGTGAAAACGGTCCAATCGTCAGCGAAGATGAGAGTGACATCAAAGATACTGAATCAGAGCCCAAAGAGATTCTCGAATCCAGTTTCAATTCTGAGCAATCCATCAAACCCAAGAAGGTATACCACATTTACTCTTGCTTATGCGTTGCTTTGTCTAATCAAATGTTTTTTTTTTTTGTTCACATATCGAGGTCACATTTCCCCAAGAAATCAAGAGATTTTATTTTCCATCATATTTTTACAATGTATTTTGCATACACGCAGGAATGATCTTTCAGTGGCTTCAAAACATCTTAGATCTTTGTGTCTAAAATTTCAGTATACGCTTCTATTTTTAATTGTATTTTCCCCCTGACTATTACTTTATATGTCAGGCTTTATAGAGTTAATTCTCATGAAAATAGTGCAAAAAAAATTAACGGGCTTCATTTTCTTTATGCAAAATAGTATTATTTTCTTTCTTTTGATTTTGAAATGTGACCTGAACATGATCCTGATCCTGTTTCATTAAGTTAACTCCTGTTCGCCTGTTACTCGAGTTAATGCTTATTCTTTGTTTCCAACAATGATTCTTCTCACTTTTGAATGCTTTTATTTTGTGAATAATTTTTGTAGTTTTGACTAATTTATGCCTTTGAGCTTCTAAATCAATATTCTTTGACCATTGTGATTTGAAATCAAAGCATGCTGATGCTGCACATTAAAGCTTTTGCTGTATCGATCCGGTCAAGACTTTGTACTGAAGCTCCTCTTTCTCTCTTGCTCTCTTTTGGCCTCTTTATTAGTGAAATGATTAAAAACATATTTAGGTTAACTAGCAAAGTCTAGGTCTGGACAGCAGTTCTAGAAGAACTAAAATATAAAATTAAAAAACCTCAGTGATAAACAACCATGTATACTTTTACTAAAACATGAAAAATGACAGTTCAGTGAACGTTTCTGAATGATGATGCTAAGGAATCATTTCACATTCGATTCACTGAAGCAGACAGTTTGAACTGATTCACAGAAATGAATCAAACTTGTAAACTCAACTTTTATACTGAAGTTGAAAGGAGAGACGCTGTTAAAACATCTGTCTGAACACTTTCATACACTGAATATTTGGAAAATGTATTTTGTAAATACTTGTGAGAGTGTTTTTTTTTTTTTTTTTTTTTAATGGCAATTAAACGTGAAACTAAGTAGAAAGAACATTTTTTTTTTTATTTTGATTTATCTTTTTATTTACCATGATCTATAGGAAATGTAATGCTAAATTTAAAATCACCACAGTATTCATATAACTCAAACCATAAAACATTACTTGAAATAAAATAAATGTTAACAAATGAAATAAACTATATTTCAGCTAGTTTACAAGGCATTTCCAACATTTGTCATTTTCATTTAGTGTAACGATGTTATAAACTAAATCTGAAATAAAAATGAAAGATTTATTTTGCAATTATTTGTGAAAATTAAAAAAAAAAAAAGTATATAGTTAAATTAAGTACAAAGATGATATATATAAAATTATATATATATTTATTTATTGTAAAACAGTCCAATAATGTTTGTTTTATTTACAACTTTTTAAATAACAATCTTTAGGAAATGTAATGTTTAAATATTAAAAAATATAATTAAAAATATAAAAATATATAAAAAATATAAATATAGTATACAAAAATCACTTAATTTTAATACTTTTATATTTGTTCAGCTAATTTGCAACGCAACATTTCTCATTTTCTCCTTTTTGTTTACTCATTTTCACTTGAAATAATTGAAAACATAACTAAAGATGAAATTAAAAAAATTATAAAAACTATAGACATTTAAAAAAAAAAAAAACTTGTTTTTGTTTTTAAGTCTTTGTTTTTAAAACTTTAAAATTGACAAGTAAGCAGAAAATATACAAATAAACTATAACAGTATCTTAATACTACTAAAATAATAGTAATTCACAATGTTTTGTTGAAGTTTATCATAGCATTTCTGCTCAAGTGAGAAGATTGAATGATTTAGTCATGTGTTCAGCAGTTATCTGTAATCAAAACAACTCTTACCTAGTCTTTCAACCTGACACACTGTGCTGGTTAACAATCATTGTCGCTCTTATCTCTGATTTCATCAACTAATCAAGCGTCCATGCCGTCTCAGCCTTGTGATCTGGCAGTGCTTGTGTTAACAGACGTGTTGACTGATCTCAGACATGCTAATTCTGACAATGCACTCACAATCATCTCATTAATTGCTCCGATTCATCATGTGACTCTCAAACTTTCAGCATGAGTTCACAGATTCAGACGAATGATTTGGCATGAGATGAAGCGTTTGAAGACTTTCATTTGGGATCCTGAGATCCTTTTCCAATGTTCAAGTGCATAATTTGAGTTCCCATTCATTCTCCATAGAGCTTGTAATGTGATTCTTCTGATTCATATGATTTAATGCTCTTCTAAATTCCTATGGAGAAAATGAATGGTAGAAACTCAGTTGCGCTTGATTATCCACATGCAAGTTTTTCTCATGTCCCTCTCTGTCTGTCTTAAAACTTAAGGACTGGTAAGACATTATAGATGTTTCTACAACCATCAAGTGCCTGCAGTTCCCAGAGCGAAAGCAGATTCATCCCCATGCGTCCATCGCATTTCAACAACAGCGAGCGAACGAGGCACTTCTGTTTGCTCAGACCTCAGTTTCAGTGGCATTTCACATCATTTTAATCCATTTTTGATTGATTTTTGTAATCAAACTACCGTCTGGTTACGGGGGGTTTATTAAATTCGATCAATCAAAGCTAAATGAAGGCGGTATTTTAGCCATTTTACTTGATTATCTTTGTGTTGTTATTGTGGTAAACTTCTCGGGGCTCTTACACACTGGAAAATACTGTTGTTAGGAATCCAAAACCGGTTCTTGAGCGTCTGCATTCCTTTAATGTGTACTTATCAAGCATACGTAAACACTGAGAGTGGTTCCTGCTGAAACTACGCAGAAGAAATGCTTCATTTGAGATATGAGTCTGAATGATCCCTCAAGATTATTTCTTTTTTCTGAAAAATGCATTGGACTAAAACTTGACTTTCTTTTTAGAACTCATAGATCTGAACTCACGCAACTCCATTTTTGAGCCAAAATAATGCTTTTTTCAATCAAAAACTAAGCTCAGATTAATGATTCATAATCAGTCGTTAAACCTAGATAAATGTGCATTATTAGGCTCATATTCAATCGTTTGCGCAGAGAGTGGAAGCTGAAGCCGCTTTGCTGGACATGGAGGCGCCAGCGCGATCACTTGTGGGTTTTTTTAGTGGAAACGATTTAAAATTGGTTTGTTTCTTCGCCAGAGCTGGAGAAATGTCATTCCATCACTTGCTCACCAATGGATCCTCTGTAGTGAATGGGTGCCGTCAGAATGAGAGTCCAAACAGCTGATAAAAACATCACAATAATCCGCACCACTCTAAAATCTAGCCATATATTTGTTTAGAGCTGTTTTGTCTTGTAAATGGTGCTTGATCTTAATGGGTGCCGTTGGTATGAGAGTCCAAACAGCTGATTAAAACATGACAATAATCCGCACCACTCTAAAATCCAGCCACATATTTGTTTAGAGCTGTTTTGGACGGTTTTGTCTACTAAACGGTGCTTGATCTGAATGGGTGCCGTCAGAATGAGACTCCAAACAGCTGATAAAAACATTACAGTAATCCACACCACACTAAAATCCAGCCACATATTTGTTTAGAGCTGTTTTGGACTGTTTTGTTTCATAAACTGTGCTTGATGTGAATGGGTGCCGTCAGAATGAGAGGCCAAACAGCTGACAAAAACATCACAATAATCTGCACCACTCTAAAATCCAGCCACATATTTGTTTAGAGCCATTTTGTCTTGTAAACGGTGCTTGATTTGAATGGGTGCCGTCAGAATGAGAGTCCAAACAGCTGACAAAAACATCACAATAATCTGCACCACTCTAAAATCCAGCCACATATTTGTTTAGAGCCATTTTGTCTTGTAAACGGTGCTTGATTTGAATGGGTGCCGTCAGAATGAGAGTCCAAACAGCTGACAAAAACATCACAATAATCTGCACCACTCTAAAATCCAGCCACATATTTGTTTAGAGCCATTTTGTCTCGTAAACGGTGCTTGATCTGAATGGGTGCCATCAGAATGAGAGTCCACACAGCTGACAAAAACATCATAATAATCCACTCCACTTTAAAATCCAGCCACATATTTGTTTAGAGCCATTTTGTCTTGTAAACGGTGCTTGATCTGAAAGGGTGCCATCAGAATGAGAGTCCAAACAGCTGACAAAAACATCACACTAATCCATTCCACTCTAAAATCCAGCCACATATTTGTTTAGAGCCATTTTGGACTGTTTTGTCTCATAAACGGTGCTTGATCTGAATGGGTGCCGTCAGAATGAGAGTCCAAAAATTTAATATTGTATTAGCATTAATATTGTAAAAGCATTACAATAATCCACACCACTCCAGTCCATCAGGTAACATCTTGAGAATACATTTTTAACTAATATACCTAAGAGTCCATAATAATCGCTTCCTCCGGTGAAAAGGCGGTCTAGTCTGAATCGGGAGAGAAATCTGCACAGATCAAGCAGCGATTACAAGACAAAACAGCTCTAAATAAATATGTGAATGGACAACAGCAGATGGATTTTTTCAAAGGAGGAAACCATAATGATGGATTATAAAGTTTTTTTTTTTTTTTTTTGGTTAGTTAGTTCGCTAGAATGTCCAAATAGCTGATAAAAGCATCACAATAAACCACACCACTACAAAATCTAGCCACATATGTGATCCCAGACCACAAAACCAGTCTTAAGTAGCACGGGTATATTGGTAGCAATAGCTAAAAATACATAGAATGGATCAAAATTATCGATTTATGCCAAAAATCATTAGGATATTAAGTAAAGATCATGTTCCATGAACATATTTTGTAAATGTCCTACCATAATTATATCACAACTTACTTTCTGATTGGTAATATGCATTGCTAAGAACTTCATTTGGACAACTTTATAGGTGATTTTCTCAATATTTGGATTTTTTTGCACCCTCAGATTCTAGATGATCTCTGACAAATATACTATCCTAACAAACCATACACCAATGGAAAGCTTATTTATTCAGATTTCAGATTATATTGGCTTGTAAATGGTGCAGATTTCTCTCCTGATTCAGACAAGACCACTTTTTCACTGGAGGAAGCATTATTATGAATTAGGAACGAATTAAAAACATGTTAATGATGCATTTGTTTCGGTTTAAGATGTTAACTAATGGACTGGAGTGGTGTGTGTTAGATGTGGATTATGATGATGTTTTTAATAGCCGTTTTGGACTCTCGTTCTGATGGCACCCATTCACTCCAGAGCATTGGTGAGCTACATTTCTCCAAATCTGATGAAGAAACTCTCATCTACATCTTGGATGGCCTGAGGAGGAGCTATTTTTATTTTTAAGTGAATTTCCTGAGATTTATGCGTCTCTAGAGTCAAATTTTGACGGTCAAGGAGGAACACTTGAGGTTTGGGTGACTTAAGTCTTACAGTACATACACGAATGAGTGATTTCAAGCTGATCCAGCGATTTAAAGCACAATCTGAGCTACTTCTAATGTGTAAGAGCCCTGAGACCATAGAGGAACTACCGTTTACCACAGTCATATGATTGCTTTCTTCATTATTTTGACATTTGCACCAGTTTTAACACTCATGTTTATATTGAGCCAACGTTTAATCAATTCACTTTTGCACTAAAACTCAATCAAAATAAAGCTTTTTTATTTAAAAAAAAAAGTGTTTATTTCACCATTTGATTTTGAAAGTGTGATTTTTCTGATCAGTACTGTGATTGTATGCTTGCCAAAGATGAATACAATGAATCTTTTCATCACTAATGATCAATGAACTAATGAATACACTAATGATTTACTGACGTATTGTTGAATGTAATCTTATGTGAAGAACATTTCATGTAATCTAATTCAACACTTGATGTTGTCAATCAAAAACTGAATAAAGTCCAGATCATTTCAAATCTAATCTGCCTCTTTAATTAATGAACGCATCATAAGGCCAGTTCAGATTGTGCCAACCAATGACGTGGTGACCTTTGACCCCCCACACATCCTCTCCCGCCTTTTCCATGCGCCAGACTTTCACTTCAACTTTGTTGCCACTCCTGCAGCATGAGCACAAAGAAAGCGTGTGTTCAGCACTTTTAGTTTCGTTCCCAGTTGTGTTTTGGCGGTCTGCAACTGAACGAAGTGGATGAAAGTTCCTCCATTGGTTAAAATGGGAAATCACAACCTGATGGTTTCGGTGTGTGTTTATTCATTTCTTGTGGGATTCATTATGACTTTCTTCCCCATTTTTGATGCCAGTGATTCTATTGGTTGATTTTAAGTTGTATAAAGTTGAGGCCTGCTTGACTTGGTAGCATTTCAGTTGCTCATGTGGTCATAAATTGCCAATTCTTATTAAAAATGAACGACGTCCAGTTGCTTTTTTGCTTTTTATCATTCTTATTCTGCCATTTATTGCAATTAATGTGTTATACCGACTGTTTTTTTTTTTTAATATTCATACAATGTTTAATGCAACATTTGTTCTAGGTGCATGTCAACATTGAAGCATTTTAATGGGTTCCTGAGCACAAAAACAGACGGTTTTATTTAAAAGTGTCCTCATGATTTACTGTAACATGTTTTGCAGGTTAATTTCATTGAAGACAGTCAAAAGTCTGATGATCTGGACAGAGGAGAGCCTGGGCGACTGAAAGGGGCTAGAAAGCCTACAACTACTTTCAAGGGCACATTACTGCACATCAGGTAAGGCGGCATGTTTTCACTAAAGGAAGATTCATATTGAAATATAGCTGTTAGCACTAGGCAAGGGAAGCATCAGACCAACTGCAGCAATGAGTAATTCAGGCCATTTTGAGGCGATTTAAGGAAAACAATCATGAAAACAACCATTAGTAATATGATTTAATCAGTTATCACTTTTGACCACAAGGTGGCACTGTCCCAAAATGTTTTGAGTACTTTAGTGTCATGGTTTTGATGGTACATACCAAGTTTTGTAATGGTACACCAATGCAGCATCTTATATCATAATACTCTATTGTAGTCAATGGCAATTTCATGTTTTGTTCAATTATAGCGCCACCAAGAGGCACAATCCCATCAAATTCTTTATGTGTCTTTAGAATTTGCCCATACATATATGTCCCAAATTTGGTGAAAATATCTTACTTTGTTTTGGAGTTATAGACATTTTTATATATGAGAAGAGAAAAAATGACCAATGGTTGACTTTGTTTGCGTGAAAATCAGACAAATCATCTAGGACAAGTTCGAAAAGTAGGTTTTTCAAACAATTAAAAATAGAAAAAAAAAAAAAAAAAAGCTCTAGAGAGTTTGGGTTAGAGACTCCAAATTTGATATGGTGACATTTCAGACTATCCTCTATCAATGTGCCAAATTTCACAACTTTTTTTTTACTAAATGAAAAAAGAAAAAAAAAAATTATATATTCATATAACAATATATCTTGGTAACATTTTACAGAAAGGTCTCATTTGTTAACATTAGTTAATGCATAAACTAACAATGAGCCAGTGGTGTTTTGGTATTATTTATAATCATTATTATTTAGATTTTTTTTTATATACATTTTTTTTTATTATTTAATTTTTTTTGAAATTTTGTAATGCACTTTTTGTCTTTTTTTTCTTTTTGAATTTTTTTTTGTTTGTTTTGTTTTTTGTTGTTGTTGTTGTTGTTGTTTTTTTACACAATACAACTGTAAAATGACATTTAAAACCATATATTTATGGTTTTAATTTCATTCAGTCGTCAATCTTTTATTTTGATGGAAAACCATCCTTAAAGTTAAAGCATTTTCGAAAAAGGTTTTAATAGTTTTGGTTAACCCTACGTTGAGCAATATATTATCATTTATTAACTTTTATTGATTTAAATGATTGTAAGCTGAAATAAAATAATAAATGAACAAACTTAAAAAAAATAAAACAATGTACCTTGGCAACAAATAAACAAATTCAAGATAAAGTACTAAAATTACAAACTGGAAATAAATTAAAATTGTACTAAAACTAGAACTAAAATAAAGAAAATGTAAACTTAAAATCATAACATTTAAAAAGAGCAAAAACTAATACAAATGCACAATTTTGCCAAAATTTTTGTAATAATAACAACAATAATAATAATAATGTTATGTTAATAATAAACAACAATAGTAATGTTAGTATTATTTCAAAATTAAAATATAAAATAGTTTAAAACAATAACAAAGTAAATTATAATATTTCACTGTAAAAAATGTATTTAAAGTAAATAATAATAACTAATAAGAGCAAAAGGGCATTACAAAACTTTTAATTATTAACAAATTAAATAAATAATCAAAAAAAATTACTGCATATATTTTAAATCTGCTTTATTCTGATGACTTTTTTTCAAATGATGTGTCCTCTATTTTTTAGAGTCAATGCATAAATATCGAATGTTTTTTATAGCTGTATCTCCCAAACGCACACATATTGAGTGTTTATGTTCACACACATTCATGTCTAAAGTCACAGCTGAAGGATTTGAGGGCTCAAGCTGGTTTTCCGTTCCAGGATGTTTTTAATGAATGCAGTCTGTTTTGTGAACGTCAGTCAGCACTAGATATTTCAGGAAACGCTTCACGTTTTCATTCAGTAATCTGTGGATGTGATGTTGATAATCACACGTGTGTCGTGTTGTGTTTCAGTCCATCGGAAGAGCTCAGATTTGGTGCTAAAGAATCAGAGAAGAAGTGTTTGATCATCCTCAACAACGTCACCAAAAACCATGTGGCCTTTAAGGTGAGACATTAGAAGTCAAGCATTACGATCTTTCCCTTAAAATTCAAAGAGCCAGTGTGTTTTATGCAAAAATATAGTTTTTATGAAATGTCACTGAAATTGCTTCCACAAACTGTTAGATTTCAGTCTTAAACTGGGTCTATGAAATCAGTTTTATTTTGTCCAAAATTACGTCGTATTGTTTCCCAAATTTCTTTTCTCCATTTGAATTTCTCTGATCTGTTTTAATTTCTCTGGATTTCATTTTCCCCATTTTAGTTTTGGAATTTATTTAGTTTTAATGGTTAAATTGAATCATAGTAAATCAAATAGCATGTCTAGTTAATTGGAATCATGAAACAATGTAACAAGTTTATTAAAAGGTTAACAAAATCATAATTTTTAGGACCCTATAAAATCAAATTCAAATACTGTTTTTTTTCCTGTTTTATTTACAAAAAGCATGCTTAATTGAATTCATAAAACGGTCTATTAACTCTCGTTGATTTAAATAATTGAAATCTGAAATAAAATATTACATAAAAAATTTAAACTAAACTAACACTTAAAAAAAAAAAAAAGCCATTAAAAAAAAAGCCATTAAAGCATTAAAATTATAAACTGGAAATAATTAATTAAAATAAAAAAATAAGTTAATTTCATACAATAGTAAGTTTTTACTATAGAAATTGTTTCATTTTTGTGTATTTATGATTTAATACAAATGTATTAATGGTAAAAATCAAATGAAGGCATAAAATGTAGCATTTTTAAGAGATTAAATTAATTGTTAATCAAATGAAAAGAAAAAAAAAGGTTTTAATAGTTTAACTCTACATTGAGCAGTATATAATCATTTATTTTCAATAAATTTAAATAATTGAAATCTGAAAAAAAAAATATATATATATATATATATATATATATATATATAAAATTCTCCAAAAATAAGTTCTTATAATATAATTTACTTTTATTTTTTATATTATTATTATTTTTTTTTTATTTTTATTTTTTTTTTTAATAGAAATTGTTTACACTTTTCTGGATTTATGATTTAATACAAATTAAAACAAGCCTGAAGCACTAAAATTACAAACTGGAAATAAAAGCAAATTATTTGACTGTTTGTTTGATCACTTTTAGGTCCGGACTACGGCTCCAGAGAAATACCGTGTGAAGCCCAGTAACAGCAGCTGTGAACCTGGAGCCAGTGTGGACATCGTGGTTTCACTTCATGGAGGTAAACCGCAGCTAGATGTCACACTCACAAATCAAAATCTCATTTACAAAGGCCCTTAAAAATCATTTTTAAATGATGTCTATTTACTTGCATGTCATGTGACCATTAACATACTTTGAGAACTGTGAACATATGAATATGTTGTTTAATGTATTGAAAGATTAATGTAAAGTCTCAGGGGTGTTTAAACTAAATATTTGTGTGTGTTTTGTAGGGTTCCAGGCGTCTCTTCAGGACCGTTTTCTGGTCATGGCGGCAGAGATGGAGAGCAGCGCCGGAGTCACGGTCCCAGAACTCGCTCAGTTCTGGAAAGAAGTTTCTAAAACCAAAGTCATGGAGCACAGGTGACAACAGTCATGCACCCACTGCATTCTGGGAATGACAGCATTTTAGTGCCACGTAAAAAAAATAAACAAAATCTAAGATTACGAGAACAAGATCCGAAATGTTACGAGAGTAAAGCCGGAATGCTACCAGAGTAAAGGCGAAATATTACCAGAATAAAGCTGGAATATTACTAGAATAAAGCTGGAATATTGCAAGAATAAAGCCGGAATATTACCAGAAGAAAGACGGAATATTACTATAATAAAGCTGGAATATTACTAGAATAAAGCTGGAATATTACTAGAATAAAGCCGGAATATTACCAGAATATAGCCGAAATATTGCGAGAATACATTCGGAATATTACAAAAATAAAGCCGGAATACAATGAGAATATAGCCGAAATAGTACCAGAATAAAGCTGAAATATTACCAGAATAAAGCCGGAATATTACCAGAAGAAAGCCGGAATATTACCAGAATAAGCCGGAATATTACCAGAAGAAAGCCGGAATATTACCAGAATATAGCTGGAATATTGCGAGAATACAGTCGGAATATTACAAAAATATAGCCGGAATAGTACAAGAATAAAGCCGGAATAGTATGAGAGTAAAGGCAGAAAGTGGAATGTTACAAGAAATTAACTGGAATTAAACCGGAATATTACGAGAGTAAAGCCAGAATATTACGAGAGTAAAGCCGGAATATTACCAGAATAAAGCCGGAATATTAACAGAATAAAGCCGGAATATTACGAGAGTAAAGGCGGAAAGTGGAATGTTACAACAAATTAACTGGAATGCTACCAGAATAAAGCCAGAATATTATGAGAATAAAGCCGGAATATTACCAGAATATAGCCTGAATATTAAATCGGAATAAAGCTGATATATCACCAGAATAAAGCTGATATGTCACTAGAATAAAGCCGGAATATTACCAGAATAAAGCCGGAATATTACCAGAGTAAAGGCAGAAGGCGGAATATTACCAGAATAAAGCCGGAATATTATGAGAATAAAGCCGGAATATTACCAGAATATAGCCTGAATATTAAATCGGAATAAAGCTGATATATCACCAGAATAAAGCTGATATGTCACTAGAATAAAGCCGGAATATTACCAGAATAAAGCCGGAATATTACCAGAGTAAAGGCAGAAGGCGGAATATTACCAGAATAAAGCCGGAATATTATGAGAATAAAGCCGGAATATTACCAGAATATAGCCGGAATATTACCAGAGTAAAGGCAGAAGGCGGAATATTACCAGAATAAAGCCGGAATATTACCAGAAGAAAGCCGGAATATTACCAGAAGAAAGCCGGAATATTACCAGAATAAGCCGGAATATTACCAGAAGAAAGCCGGAATATTACCAGAATAAGCCGGAATATTACCAGAAGAAAGCCGGAATATTACCAGAATATAGCTGGAATATTACCAGAATAAGCCGGAATATTACCAGAATATAGCTGGAATATTGCGAGAATACAGTCGGAATATTACAAAAATATAGCCGGAATAGTACAAGAATAAAGCCGGAATAGTATGAGAGTAAAGGCAGAAAGTGGAATGTTACAAGAAATTAACTGGAATTAAACCGGAATATTACGAGAGTAAAGCCAGAATATTACGAGAGTAAAGCCGGAATATTACCAGAATAAAGCCGGAATATTAACAGAATAAAGCCGGAATATTACGAGAGTAAAGGCGGAAAGTGGAATGTTACAACAAATTAACTGGAATGCTACCAGAATAAAGCCAGAATATTATGAGAATAAAGCCGGAATATTACCAGAATATAGCCTGAATATTAAATCGGAATAAAGCTGATATATCACCAGAATAAAGCTGATATGTCACTAGAATAAAGCCGGAATATTACCAAAATAAAGCCGGAATATTACCAGAGTAAAGGCAGAAGGCGGAATATTACCAGAATAAAGCCGGAATATTATGAGAATAAAGCCGGAATATTACCAGAATATAGCCTGAATATTAAATCGGAATAAAGCTGATATATCACCAGAATAAAGCTATGTCGTCACTAGAATAAAGCCGGAATATTACCAGAGTAAAGGCGGAATATTACCAGAATAAAGCCGGAATATTGCGAGAATATAGTCAGAATATTACAAAAATAAAGTCAGAATACAATGAGAATAAAGCCGAAATATTATGAGAGTAAAGGCGGAAAGCAGAACGTTACAAGAAATTAACTGGAATACTACCAAAATAAAGCCAGAATATTACCAGAATAAAGCCGGAATATTATGAGAATAAAGCCAAAATATTATGTGAATAAAGCTGAAATAATCGTTAGGCTTTAAAGCTTCTTTTGTTGATAAACACTTCTCATGACAAGCATGCTGTGTTCCTAAATGTTCCTTAAAGTGACCTGAATAAGGAGCTGCTCGTGTGTAAATGAATAGTGCCACGCTTCACTATTAAACACTGTGTGTATTTATGCTGTTCAATCACAGCCTTTGTGGCGCAATAACACAAGACTCTGAGATGTGGAAAAAAAAAACTCGACACACATCAGTGTTGTCCGTCTGATGAGCGGCTGTCAGAGCGTTTGAGATGAGATTGAGACGAGGATGTAGAGTTCAGCTGCTGTTATTTGACACTAATCAGCCGTTGTTTCCGCAGGCTGCGCTGTCATGTCCTGGAGACTCCTAAATCTATTCTGAGCAACTCGTTTGAGAGTCCATCAGTGACCGCCACCAATGACCATCAGGACCTGCAGAGCATGGTGAGATGCTGCTCTCACACATTCACCATTCACTTTAGCCTTAGGACAACACACTAGACTAAAAATGTTTTTGTTTTTTTTTATGCACTAATCAGTTTTGAGATTTTTGGTTGACTTTTTGCTTTCTGACTAGTGCAAAGAAGACTTTCAAACTACATTTAACGTGTTAAGATTTTGCATTTAATCTGAACATTGAATAAATTGAATGAATTGGATTTTGGAAAAATGATGGAAGCGTTTTTCTGAAATAACGTTTTTTTTGTTTGTTTGTTTGTTTTTTAATATAGCTCACAATGCTGACCTTTCTCATAATTGCAAGTTTCTATTTTAAAAGTTATAAAATTGCAGTTCTGAGTTTACATCTCATAATTTACTTTTTTTTCTGTGAAATTTCATGGGAACTTCTCCTGTACAAATAATTAGAGCCAAATAAATACTTGGGGGGGGGGGTGGTAAATGGTAATTTCTGATAAAAATTGTGATGCACTGTTAAATGTGGCCAAAGTTTTGCAGTCACATATTAATAGGGCTATAAAATAATAATAATAATAATAATAATAATAATAATAATCATCATCATCATACTGAAAAAAAAAGATATGATAATATAATATATAATAATAAAATAATAATAATAATATAAAAATAATAATAATAAAAATCAACTAAATAATAACTAAAAAATTACTATAACATTTCACTGTAAAAAAATTAATAATAATAATTAATAATAATGAATTAAATAAAAAAAATACTAAAACATTTCCCTGTAAAACTAAATGAAAGATTAATAATAATAATAATAATAATAATAAAACTAATTACCATTATAACATTTCACTGTAAAATAATAATAATAATAATAATAATAACAATAAACATCATCATCATCAACTAAATAAAAACAAAAATTACTATTATAACATTTCACTGTAAAACAAATATTATTACTATTATTATTATTATTATTAATAATAATAATAATAATAATAAACAGAAAAACTATTATAACATTTCACTGTAAAAAATGAGAATATATTATTATTATTTTTATTATTATTACTATTATAAATAAATAATTACTATTATAATGCAAGTATATTTATTAGTTACTAAATTATTACAAAAATAATTGGTGGGCATAACATTTCACTAAAAAAAATATTATAAAACAAACAAAAAAAATGTACTATTATAATAAGCATTTTTATGATATAAAAAAAATAATAAATGTAATTAAACTACATTAAACAAATAAGAAATACTGTTATTGAAGTATGAGTATTATGAAAATATTTGTAAATAAAATAAAATTTTATTGCACTTTATCTATTTGTATTTGTAGATTAACAACAATACATTTAAAGACTGTTTTCTTAAAATGAGTTTCTCCACTTTAGCAGCACCGACAAACATATGGTTTGTTTATATATTATTCACATTTTATTACTATAAACATGGTATTTTTTTCTAACTCTTGACAGTATTTTCTATGGAAGCTTATTTATGCCACAGAATAAAAAGATAAAATAGCTAACAGACTTTTTTCTGTTTATCTCACAATTCTAACTTGCAATTTTAAGAAAACGACTGAATTGAAAGATATAAACTCTGTAATTGTAAGAAGAACCTTTTTCATAGTTTTATTTTGACACAGAAACAAGCTTCCATAATTTTCTGGTTTATGGAATGATAAAAAGAAATCCAAAATCAGGAAAAACTTACGCTGACAAAATGGCTTTATCAAATGTTGAGATGTCTGACTGATTCATTAATGCGTGTCTTTCTGAAATGCTGTGTCCCTCAGCTGATGCGCATGATGGCGTCTAACTCGCGTCTGGAGCAGAAACTGGAGTCGTGTCTGTGGATGCAGAAGGTTCTGGTGGGTCTGGTGTCGTTTCTCTTTGCCTTCACTGCCTATTCGCTCTGGACGTCGTGAAGCACGTCTGACGCGTCACGGACTGCTCACCGCTTTACCGGAGACGGTTTGACGGATGAACGCAGGGACGTTCTCGCTCGCAACCGTCCAAACAGACAACAAGCTGCAAGCTAAATCATGTATTTTTTATCGGAAATAAACCACGGTTTAATTTATAAAACATTGTGTAGAGTTCTTAAGATCATGCAAATGTAATTAACTCAGTTTGATTTTAATATTATATATATATATATATAGTATTTTATAATTGTATGAATGTGTGAACAATAAACAAAAAAATAATTTTATTACGCATTACTTTCCTGACTTTTTATTGCTGCACAAAATGTAATAATCGTGACATTACTGTCATGTTGGTACAAAATACTGTGGACTAAACTGAAGAACTTGTGTGCATAAAGTATGTTTATAGTCTAAAAACAGGCCTTATATGTGACCCTGGAGCATAAAGTATGAAGTATATTTGTAGCAAAGGGCAAAAATACATTGCATCAATTTCTTTGTCAAAAATCATTAGGATATTAAGTAAAGTTTCTGTTCCAGGAAGATATTTACTAAGTGTCCTACTGTAAATATATCAAAACTTCATTCTTGATTAGTAATATGCATTGCTAAGAATTTTAAAGGTGATTTTCTCAATATTTAGGTTTTTATTTGCACCCTCAGATTATAGATTTTCAAACAGTTGTATTTCGGCCAAATATTGTCCTATCATAACAAACCATACATTAATGGAAAGTTTTTTTATTCAGATTTAGATGATAGGAAGTGTCAGAATTCTCAATTATAATTGTCCTAAATACTTATGTAGGCTACATAAAGATTTCAACTTGTAAGACTGCACATTTTACAACTTAGTCTGTAAGACTGTACATTTTCATAGTATTTATAAATGTCCAAAATGTTATAAATTGGTCTATTAGGAAAAAAAGAAGTATTTAATTAATAATGCAAGAATCTTGACGTTGCTGCCATATTAGTACAATATAACTTAGTTTAACTTTGCATTTAACTAGTGTGGAACAAAATGGAAAAACTTGTGCATGTATACATTTATAGTCTAAAAACAGGCTTTATATGTGACCCTGGACCATTAAATAACGTTTCAAGTAGCATGGGTATATTTGTTGTAATAGGCAAAAAGACATTGTATGGGTCAAAATGATCAATAATCATTAGGATATTAAGTAAAGATCATGTTCCATGAAGATATTTTGTTAATATATATCAAAACGTAATTTTTGATTAGTAATATGCATTGCTAAGAACTTCATTTGGAGGGGATTTTCTAAATATTTAGAATTTTTTGCACCCTCAGATTGCAGATTTTCAAACAGTTGCATTTCAGCTAAATATTTTCCGATTCTAACAAACCGTACATCAGTGGAACGCTTACTTATTCAGCTTTAGATGATAGGAAGCGCTAGAATTCTCCATTATAATTGTCCTGCAAAGATTTCAACTTGCAAGATTGTACATTTTACATCCTAGTCTGTAATTTTCATATTTGGGCTGATATTATTGGGCTGATATTTTTTTAAAGAAGTCTCTTCTGCTCACCAAGCATACATTTATTTGATCCAAAGTACAGCAAAAACTGTACAATTGTGAAATACTTTTGCCAATTAAAATAACTGCTTTCTATTTGAATACATTTTAAAATGTAATTTATTCCTGTGATCAAAGCTGAATTTTCAGCATCATTACTCCAGTCTTCAGTGTCACATGATCCTTCAGAAATCATTCTAATATACTGGAGTAATGATGCTGAAAATCCAGGTTTGATCACAGAAATAAATTACATTTTAAAATGTATTCAAATTGAAAGCAGTTATTTTAAACAGTAAAAAATTCACAATTTTACAGTTTCTGCTGTACTTTGGATCAAATCAGACGATACTTTTTTAAAAAATTGAAAATTTTACAGTTTTTGCAAAAAAGTTAAAAACATCTTATTGATGGATTTGTTTCAGGTTTTGTCTTTATTTGTGCTTATTCTTCTTCTGAGCCAAAATTCCTCCAGAACAAAACTAGAAACTTGTTAACTATACTAGAATCATGCTAGTAACATGCTAATCATGCTAACAACAGGCTAGCAACATCCTAGTAACTTGGTAATTATGCTAGCTTGCTAATCATGCTATAACCATGCTATCAACATGCTAATCATGTTAGAAACATGCTAGTATCATGGTAATCATGTTAAAGTCATGCTAGAAACATGCTAGTAACTTCTTAACCATGGCAAAACCATGCTAATCATGCTAACATGCTAGTAAAATGTTAGAAACATGCTAATCATGCTAGAATCATGCTAGTAATTTCTTAACCATGGCAAAAGCATGCTAATCATGCTAACATGCTAGTAAAATGTTAGAAACATGCTAATCATGCTAGTAACTTCTTAACCATAGCAAGAGCATGCTAATCATACTAACATGCTAGTAAAATGTTAGAAACATGCTAATCATGCTAGAATTATGCTAGTAACTTCTTAACCATGGCAAGAGCATGTTAACATGCTAGTAAAATGTTAGAAACATGCTAATCATGCTAGAATCATGGTAGCAACATGCTAGTAACTTGCTAATCATGTTAGAAACAGGCTATCAACATATTAGTAACATGCCAATAATGTTATCAACATGCTAATAACATGGTAATCATGTTAAAGTCATGCTAGCAACATGTTAGTAACTTGATGCTAGAAAATGCTAATCACACTAGAATCATGCTAGCAACATGCTGATAACTCGTTAATCGTGTTACAATCATGCTAGCAACATGCTAATCGTGCTAAAAACATGCTAGCAATGTACTAGTAACTTGTTAATCACGGCAAGAACATGCTGGAAACTTGCTAATCATGCTAGAAACATGCCAATCATGTTAACATCAGACTAATTATGCTAACATCATAAGTTGCTTGCTAATTATGCTAGAAACAGGTTAGCAACACGCCAGTATCATGGTAATCATGTTCAAAGTCATGCTAGCAACATGTTAGTAACTTAATAGTGCTAGAAACATGCTAGTAAAATGTTAGTAACTTGTTAATAATGCTAGAATTATGTTAGTAAAATGCTAGAAAAATGCCAATCATGCTAGAATCATGGTAGCAACATGCTAGTAACTTGCTAATCATGTTGGAAACAGGCTAGCAACATGTTAGTAACATGCCAATAATGTTAACAACATGCTAATAACATGGTAATCATGTTAAAGTCATGCTAGCAACATGTTAGTAACTTGATGCTAGAAAGTGCTAATTACACTAGAATCGTGGTAGCAACATGCTGATAACTAGTTAATCGTGTTACAATCATGCTAGCAACATGCTAATCATGTTAAAAACATGCTAGCAATGTGCTAGTAACTTGTTAATCATGGCAAGAACATGCTGGTAACTTGCTAATCATGCTAGAAACATACTAGTAACTTGTTAACCATGGCATGAGCATGCTAATCATGCTAATATGCTAGTAAAATGTTAGAAACATGCTAATGTTAAAATTATGCTAGTAAAAATGTAAGAAACATGCTAATCATACTAGAACCATGCCAATCAAGCTAAAACCATGTTAGCAACATGCAATTCCTACTAGCAACATGTTATTAACTTGATCTAACTAGAAACAGGCTAGCAACATGCTAGTTACATGGTAATCATGTTAAAGTCATGCTAGCAACATGTTAGTAACTTGATGCTAGAAACCTGCCAATCATGCTAGAATCATGCTAACAAAATGATAATTGTGTTAACATGCTAGTAACAATGATCGTGATAGAATCATGCTAGAAACATGCTGGTCACTTGTTAATAGTGTTAGAATCATGCTAGCAACATACTAATCATGCTAGAAACATGCTAGTAACTTGTTAACCATGGCAAGAGGATGCTAATCATGCTAACAACATGCTAGTAAAATGTTAGAAACATGCTAATCATGCTAGAATCATGCGGATCAAGCCAAAATCATGCTAGCAACATGCTAATCATGGTGGCAACATTCTTGTAACTTGTTAATCATGCAGGAAACAGGCTAGATACATTCTAGTAACATGCTAATCATGTTAACAACACGCTAGTAACATGTTAGTAACTTAATGCTAGAAAATGCTAATCACTCTAGAATGATAGCAAAATGCTAATTGTGCTAGCATGCTAATAACAGTAATCATGGTAACTTGTTAATCATGTTAGAATCATGCTAGCAACATGCTAATCATGCTAAAACATGCTAATTATGTTAAAAACGTGCTAACAACATGCTAGTAACTTGCTAATCATGACAAGAGCATGCTAATCATGCTAACAACATGCTAGTAAAATGTTTGAAACATGCTAATCATGCTAGAATCATGCAGATCAAGCCAAAATCATGCTAGCAACATGCTAATCATGGTAGCAACATTCTTGTAACTTGTTAATCATGCAGGAAACAGGCTAGATTCATTCTAGTAACATGCTAATCATGTTAACAACACGCTAGTAACATGTTAGTAACTTAATGCTAGAAAATGCTAATCACTCTAGAATGACAGCAAAATGCTAATTGTGCTAGCATGCTAATAACAGTAATCATGGTAACTTGTTAATCATGTTAGAATCATGCTAGCAACATGCTAATCATGCTAAAACATGCTAATTATGTTAAAAATGTGCTAACAACATGCTAGTAACTTGCTAATCATGACAAGAGCATGCTAATCATGCTAACAACATGCTAGTAAAATGTTAGAAACATGCTAATCATGCTAGAATCATGCTAGCAACATGCTAATCATGGAAGCAACATTCTTGTAACTTGTTAATCATGCAGGAAACAGGCTAGATACATTCTAGTAACATGCTAATCATGTTAACAACACGCTAGTAACATGTTAGTAACTTAATGCTAGAAAATGCTAATTGTGCTAGCATGCTAGTAACAGTAATCATGGGAACTTGTTAATCATGTTAGAATCATGCTAGCATTATGCTAATCATGCTAAAATCATGCTAATTATGTTAAAAAAACGTGCTAACAATGTGCTAGTAACTTGCTAATCATGGCAAAAACGTGCTAAATCATGTTAACGACATGCTAGTTCGCATTGGCATGCTGCTTGCTCTGTCCCAAACTTCCATTACAAAAATTAAATTCAAGCTTTAATCTTTTAAATGTCATTTCAAACTTTTAAACAAGGCTTTCTCAAGCATCAAAGTTCATCTATGAAGTTTACTCTTCTCGTTTATCTTGTTGCAGAATGACTCATGACTGGAAAGCATTGTGTCAAGCTCAATTAGGAAATATTATAATACATGATCCTGTTAGACGTCAGTGAAATTCAGGAGCCGAGCTGAAGGTGTGAGATGAAGATGAGTGTGAAGACAGATCAGACGCTGCCTCTTTAACACACACACACACACACACACACACACACACACACACACACACACACACACAGAGTCATGTTCAGATAATCACACAGATGACTCACTCAAGCCCAGCGGATAAATATCGATCAAACCGACATGTGCATACAAAAAACCCCGAAACACACTTAAAATGTGTATTCTGCCTCTTTCTCTTTCAAATAAAGACTTTGAAACATACATCTACACTCAAATGCTGAAGGGGTCATTATTTAGTGAGTGATATGGATTGGTGGATCTGCAGTGACCAATCAGAGAACAGAAGCAATAAATAATGTAAAAATAATAATATATAAATATACAATTAAAATTAAATACATATTAAATAAATAAATACTACATAAATTAATTAAATCAAATTTAAAACAAATAAAAAGTAACAAATTTAAAATTTAAAAAAAAAAAAAAAAGTAAATTCAAATAAAAATACATAAAAATTAAAAATGGGAAAAATAATTCAGTAATTACATAAAAATAAATACATTTAAAATAAATGCATAAAAAATCTAATACATAAAAAGTTAAATCAATTTAAAAATAAACAAATAAATAAATGCATAAATACACAAATAAATGCATACATTTAATAAACGCATAAAAAAATAAAAAATAAAAATAAATGAACATAAATAAGAAATAAGAAATTAAAAGAATACATCCATGAATATTTTATTTATAAATGTATAAAAAAAATATAAATAAATAAATCACATTGTAAATGGTTAAATACATAAATAAATAAAAATATATAAATAAAATAAAAATAAATACATTTAAAATAAATGCATAAATCCATAAATGTGGTAAAGAAATACAATTTTAAATAAATAAATACATTTAAAATAAATAAACGCATAACCTTAAATGCATTAAAAAAAATAACATAAATAAGAAATTAAAATGAATATATTTAGTGAGTGCTATGGATTGGTGGATCTGCAGTGACCAATCAAAGGACAGAAGCAGAGCAATCTGTGTGATAATGATCTTCATAAGAGCCTCAGCTCTAATTAAAGCTTGGTTTGTGTGTCAGCGCTGCTTTAATTGATTGGTCTCTGATCAGCCGCCGGCCTGTTGTTCAGTTTCACTCCAGTCTGAGCTGAAAACAAGTGCAAATGAAGCCGGCGATCGATGGAGAGTTAATGAGACTCGGAGATCATGAGACGAGCTGAAGTCAAGATGTTTGTCAGCATCACCATCATAATGATCATCAAACCACATTCACTTCAGCCTCCTCAAAAAACACCAACACAGATTCATTTATACTTTCATTTGCTGTATATTCAAGGTGTTTTTTCCTTGTTTTAGTCATTTTAGAGTCTTTTAAATACGGTTGTAGTTTTTTTTCTTTTTAATATTTTGATATACATAGAATAAGTTTCGTTTTTTGAGAACTGGCTTGCATTGTGTAATTATACAAGTATTATTTAATGCATTTGTAGTCGTTATTTAGATCAGATGTTGATGATGGAGCCTGTATTTTGTCATGTATGTTGTATGTTGGTCTCACACTGACACCTGCTGGTGTACATGAGCATTAAACATGAAAGAAAAGATACTGTTTGAGATGATCCAGCACACAGATCAGTGTTCAGCAATTAAAATGGGTGGAGGAAAAACTAATTTACTGTGAAATAATTTACTCTGATATAATCATCCTAGAAATGGCACAGAAAATACAGACTAAAACTATTTGTAAAAAAAAATAATAATAAAACAATAAACAAATAAATAAAACGTGGGGGAAAAAATGAAAATAAAGAAACACCTAATTAAAAATAAATAATTATATAAATAAATACAATTAAATAAATAAATAAACACCTAATTAAAAATAAATAATTATATAAATAAATAAATAATATTAAATAAAAATGTAAATAAATAAAATGTAACAATTTAAAATAAATACATAATTACATAAATACATATAAATTAAAAATACATACATTTAAAATAATGCATTAAAAAAAATCAAATAAATATATAAAAAGTTCAATTTAAAAATGACAATAAATAAAATGTAAAATAAATACATTTAAAATAAATAAATACACAAATAAATGCATAAATATAAAAATCAATAAGTAATAATTAAAATATTAAATAATTAACAAAATTAATAACTTTTCATAAATATATAAAAAGTAAAAGAAATAAAATCACTATTAATTAAATAGTTAAACAAATAAATACATACATTTAAAAAATAAACACAGAATGTAAAGTTAATAAAAGATGTAAAATAAATAAATAAAACATTTAAAATAATTAAATATATACATTTTTAAAAATCAATAATAATTTGTAAATAAACATAAAAATGCATATTGTTTTTACATTAATTTCAATAAATAAAGCATAATAATGAAATGTATATATAGAAAATCCCTGACCATTATTATCTTTGAAACTGAAGTAATATTACTGTGACAAACACTCATTATCTGACATTTACAATACAAAAGCCCAAATGAACAGAGAGCGACTCTAGAGAGAAACACTCACCTGTAGATGTGCACGAGTGGATGAGGAAACAGGAAGTGGAAGAGCTGAGAGGAACTGCTTCCTGTTGGATGAGTGGCATGCATCTGTACAGCTACAAAGAAGACAAAAAACATCTGGAGATACTGTTCAAATGGGCTCTTTTGCTCAGCAAAGCCGCATTTATTTGCTTGAAAATACTGTAAAAATAGCGAAATATTTTTAGAATTCAAAATATTGGTTTTCTGTGTGAATATATATTAAAATGTAATTTATTTTTGTGATACGCAGCTGAATTTTCTTCATCATTACTCGTCTTCAGAGTCACATGACCCTTCAGAAATCATTCTAAGATGCTGATTTGCTGCTCAAGAAACATTTCTGTTCATTATCAGTGTTGAAAACATTTGCTGAAACCATCATGCATTTTATTTTTTAGCATTCACAGGTTAATAGAAAGTTTGAAAGAACAATCGATTTGAAACAGAAATCATTTTGGAAAAGTATACATGTCTTTACTGGCACTTTTGATCAATTTAATGCATTCTTGGTGAATATATAAGGGATAATGAACATCCAGCATGTTGTTATCGCAGAATAAAGCCCTTATTCCGCTTATTACACGGCTTCTTGCCACAAAAGTAAATAATTTAGACATAAAACCGTGATCTGAGGTGAAATATTTGAACGCAACGCTTCAGTGAGGAAGCCGTTACAAGGAAGCGCCAAGTTCAAACTAACGGACATTTAAGGAAGACTTAATACACTAAATTTCACCACAGAAAATAATTATGGCGATACAAAAATAATGATTTAAGACAAAAAGGTTTCAAAATCCTACCAGTTAGTCATTTTATAATCCATTAGTGTAAACAATCGTCCCACAATAACAGCAGCTGCGTTTGTATGAAACCAGAGCCGTTTAGATTCTCTACGGCTCTGTATGAAACTAGAGAGGAAGTCCGCGATACCCGGATGACATAATTAATTAAATAATTGTATTCATTATTAGATTGAATTATGTTTTCATATTTTATTAGCCAAACAAACTCAAAGTTTCCACGAAGAAAAAAAAAAGTTTCCAGTAAGCAAACGGCGCCGACTACAGGCCGTTACCCGGACGAGCCTGTGTTATTATTTTTTAACGGTTGTTATCTGGGAATATCTAAATAATGCTTAACTTGCTAATTATTCTAGAAACAAGCTAGGAACATGCTAATCATGCTAGGATCATGTTAGCAACATGCTAGTAACTTGTTAATCATGCTAAAAACATGTTAGCAGCTTGCTAATCATGCTAGAAACAAGCTAGGAACATGTTAATCATGCTAGAAACATGCTAACAACTTACAAATTATGCTACAAACATACCAGCAACTTGTTAATCATGCTAGAAACAAGATAAGTACATGCTAATCATGCTAGGATCATGTTAGCAACATGCTAGTAACTTGTTAATCATGCTAGAAGAATTCTAGCAACTTGCTAATCATTCTGGAAACAAGCTAAGAACATGCTAATCATGCTAGGATCATGTTAACAACATGCTAGTAACTAGTTAATCATGCTAAAAACATGTTAGCAACTTGATAATGTTAGAACCATGCTAGTAACTTGTTAATCATGCTAAAAACATGTTAGCAACTTGATAATGCTAGAAACATGCTAGCAACTTGTTAATCATGCTAAAAACATGTTAGCAACTTGCTAATCATGCTAGGATCATGTTAACAACATGCTAGTAACTAGTTAATCATGCTAAAAACATGTTAGCAACTTGATAATGTTAGAACCATGCTAGTAACTTGTTAATCATGCTAAAAACATGTTAGCAACTTGATAATGCTAGAAACATGCTAGTAACTTGTTAATCATGCTAAAAACATGTTAGCAGCTTGCTAATCATGCTAGAAACAAGCTAATAACATGTTAATCATGCTAGGATCATGTTAGCAACATGCTAGTAACTTGTTAATCATGCTAAAAACGTGTTAGCAACTTGATAATAATGCTAGAAACATGCTAGCAGCTTGCTAATTATGCTAGAAGAATTCTAGCAACTTGCTAATCATTCTGGAAACAAGCTAAGAACATGCTAATCATGCTAGGATCATGTTAACAACATGCTAGTAACTAGTTAATCATGCTAAAAACATGTTAGCAACTTGATAATGTTAGAACCATGCTAGTAACTTGTTAATCATGCTAAAAACATGTTAGCAACTTGATAATGCTAGAAACATGCTAGTAACTTGTTAATCATGCTAAAAACATGTTAGCAACTTGATAATAATGCTAGAAAAATGCTAGCAGCTTGCTAATCATGCTAGAAACAAGCTAATAACATGTTAATCATGCTAGGATCATGTTAGCAACATGCTAGTAACTTGTTAATCATGCTAAAAACGTGTTAGCAACTTGATAATAATGCTAGAAACATGCTAGCAGCTTGCTAATTATGCTAGAAGAATTCTAGCAACTTGCTAATCATTCTGGAAACAAGCTAAGAACATGCTAATCATGCTAGGATCATGTTAGCAACATGCTAGTAACTAGTTAATCATGCTAAAAACATGTTAGGAATTTGATAATGTTAGAAACATGCTAGTAACTTGTTAATCATGCTAAAAACGTTAGCAACTTGATAATGCTAGAAACATGCTAGTAACTTGTTAATCATGCTAAAAACATGTTAGCAACTTGATAATGCTAGAAGCATGCTAGCAGCTTGCTAATCATGCTAGAAACAAGCTAATAACATGTTAACCATGCTAGGATCATGTTAGCAACATGCTAGTAACTTGTTAATCATGCTAAAAACGTTAGCAACTTGATAATGCTAGAAACATGCTAGTAACTTGTTAATCATGCTAAAAACATGTTAGCAACTTGATAATGCTAGAAGCATGCTAGCAGCTTGCTAATCATGCTAGAAACAAGCTAATAACATGTTAATCATGCTAGGATCATGTTAGCAACATGCTAGTAACTTGTTAATCATGCTAAAAACATGTTAGCAACTTGATAATGCTAGAAACATGCTAGCAACTAATCTGATTAACACCGGTGTTATTGTAGGTCACTAATATTAAACTTAAAACATAAAAAAAAAAAAATTAGTTTAACTTGTTAACTTGATGTACGAAAACAAAAAATAAAACAATAAAACACAACAAACTGAATAAAAACTCAGATACTCAGAAACACTCAGATACACTCTCATATAGAATAATACATAAATAATTGTACTCATTATTATATTGAATTATCTTTTAATATTTTATAAGTCATCCAAACTAAAAGCTTCCACAAAGAAAAAAAACGTTTCCAGTAAGCAAACAGCGCCGACTGCAGGCAGTTACCCGGATGAGCCTGTGCTATTAGTTTTTAACGGTTGTGATCTGGGAATATCCAATCAAACTTTGGAATGTTGGCGATTGGCCAATCAGAGTCGAGTATTCCACGAAGCCGTGTAATAAATACATGTATAGAGGGGTTAGTTAGTGTTACTCACTGTGTTTTGTTTTGATCAGATGCAGATGAGGAGCTCTCGAGTCTGTAAATGTGGTTTTAATTTGGTGTGCTGATCCTGAAGGAAATGCCAGGAAATTACAAACAACACTTGGTCTGCTGGCTTTCATTCTGTGCTGTTTCTCTCTACAGAGATTAGTTTGAGTCTGGTCTGATCGAGTTCACTTTCAAGACAATCAGAAGATCTTGGTTATCTGCTTCAGCTGTGATTGATTGAGCAGAGAGATGGAAATCCAGGAGCGGATTGATGACAAACTCACTATTTCCGCTGTAGGAAAACTATAAATATTTATTGGACATTAACATCCTTTATTGCCTCACTTCTGCTGCTCATTTATTAAAGTAGAAGTCACTCAAGCCTTGTGTCATATATTTATATTTCTGCATTTATCAGACGCTTTTATCCAAAGTGACCTTTTCAGTTGGCTTGAGAAACATGCTAGTAACCTGTTAATCATGCTAGCAACATGCTAGTAACCGTTAATCATGCTAGCAACATGCTAGCAACTTGCTAATCATGCTAGCAACTTGCTAATCATGCTAGCAACATGCTAGTAACATGCTAATCATGCTAGCAACATGCTAGTAATGTGTTAATCATGCTAGCAACTTGCTAATCATGCTAGAAACAAGATAAGAACATGCTAATCATGCTTGGATCATGTTAGCAACATGCTAGCAACTTGTTAATCATGCTAGCAACATGCTAATCATCATAGCATCATGCTAGTAACGTGTTAATCATGCTAGTAACTTGCTAATCATGCTAGAAACAAGATAAGAACATGCTAATCATGCTTGGATCATGCTAGGAACATGCTAATCATCGTAGCAACATGCTAGTAACATGTTAATCATGCTAGCAACTTGCTAATCATGCTAGAATCAAGATAAGAACATGCTAATTATGCTTGGATCATGTTAGCAACATGCTAGTTACTTGCTAATCATGCTAGAAACAAGCTAGTAACATGCTAATCATCGTAGCAACATGCTAGTAACGTGTTAATCATGCTAGCAACTTGCTAATCATGCTAGAAACAAGATAAGAACATGCTAATCATGCTTGGATCATGTTAGCAACATGCTAGTTACTTGCTAATCATGCTAGAAACAAGCTAGGAACATGCTAATCATGCTAGTAATGTGTTAATCATGCTAGCAGCTTGCTAATCATGCTAGAAACAAGATAAGAACATGCTAATCATGCTTGGATCATGTTAGCAACATGCTAGTTACTTGCTAATCATGCTAGAAACAAGCTAAGAACATGCTAATCATCGTAGCAACATGCTAGTAACGTGTTAATCATGCTAGCAACTTGCTAATCATGCTAGAAACAAGATAAGACCATGCTAATTATGCTTGGATCATGTTAGCAAAATGCTAGTTACTTGCTAATCATGCTAGAAACAAGCTAGTAACATGCGAATCATCGTAGCAACATGCTAGTAACGTGTTAATCATGCTAGCAACTTGCTAATCATGCTAGAAACAAGATAAGAACATGCTAATTATGCTTGGATCATGTTAGCAACATGCTAGTTACTTGCTAATCATGCTAGAAACAAGCTAGGAACATGCTAATCATGCTACACACATTCTAACAACTTACTAATTATGCTACAAACATACCAGCAATTTGCTAATCTTGTTAGAATCATGCTAGTAATTTCTTAATTATGCTAGAAACATGTTATCAACTAATATGATTTACACCAGTGTTATTGTAGGTCACTAAAATATAAAAACAAAAACTGATTCTTAGCGATAGTAAAATAACAGATTTACACGTTAAAAAGAGTATTTTATTTTTTACAAGTGTAAAAAAAAAATAGTTTGTTTCTTTTATCATAATGTCACTGTATACATTTTCTGAAAAAAGTTATTTTTATTTTCAAAAGTGTAAATCATAGTTTATTTGATCATAATATTACAATAATTTACATTTTGTAAATAATAAAATAAATTTATATTTAATTAATATTTAATAGTAAATCAAATTAGTTTATTACATCACAATCATTTACACTTATAAAAAAATATATTTTTTGAATGTATAAATAATGTTTATTTTATTATATCACAGTGTAAAACTTTTTAATTATATTTTCAAAAGTGTAAAGCATATTTATTTTATCCTAATATCACATTTTTTTATATTTTGGACATTACTATAATATTATATTAATATTAATTTTATGAGATTTTTTTAATTTTTAAAAGGGCAAATCATATTAGTTTCTATTTTACGGTTTTTTTTTTTTATTATTATATTATTTTATAATAAGTGGAGCACAAAAACAATTTAAAGTAGCATGGGTATATTTGTAGCAATAGCCAAAAATACATTATGGGTCAAAATGATCGTTTTTTTTAATGCCAAAAACCATTAGGATATTAAGTAAAGTTCATGTTCCATGAAGATATTTAATAAATATGCTACCGTAAATACATCAAAACTTAATTTTTGCTTAGTAGGCCTAATATGCATCACTAAGAACTTATTTTGGACAACTTTAAAGGCGATTTTCTCAATATTTACAGATTCCAGATTATCAAATAGTTGTATCTCGGCCAAATATTGTCCTATCATAACAAACCATACACCGATGGAAAGCTTATTTATTTGGCTTGTATAAAAGTATATGCACTATATGAACATGAAACACACACAAACACACACACATCACAAGAGGAGTGTGTGTTCAGTCAGATTAACCCGAAGCACATGATGCTGGAGCTCGTGATTCACTCGCAGTTCAAGCTCAGCTCAGTCATGAATGACTTTCTCTCTTCTGTGCTTTTCCTCTTCTGAGCTCCATCATCATGGCCTCTCCGCGCCTCGAGACCTTCTGCTGCCCGAACCGCGATCCCGCGACCGAGTTCATCATCGGCTTCCAGCCGCGGCTCTTCAGCGGGATGTGCGCCTGCAGCGCCGCCCTCAGCCTCGCGTTCACCGGCCTCCAGATTCTACCCAAACGGAGGCCCTTCAGACACTGTCCGCAGCCCAAACCGGCCTCTTCGCTCCGGATCCTCTTCATCATCAGCGTCTGCGACCTACTGGGATGCGCAGGTGAACATGCACGCGCGCGCGCGCACGCACATCGCGGTCTGGGTCGGTCAGTCTGCTTCCATAAGCGCCTTAGAAAGTGAACGCACTAAAGTTGAATTGGATGCATTATTTTATATTTTCATAATAATGTCTTTAGACAGGAACATTACAAGGTTTGCAGTTTAAGTTTGGTCCAGCTTTTTTGATGTTCAACACCATGAAAGAGATATAATTTGATCTTATGAATTAATTTATAAGATAATGAATAATGATTTGTTAAATATAAGCCATTTTTAGGTAATTTATGTGCCTAAAATAAACTTTATTTACCTGTTTAGTTATTATTTTGTTAATATTTATTTATAATTAATTTTGTATTTATATATGGAAATATGTAGTCTTTACTCTCTCTGTAACTAATAATAATTGTAAAATTATTATATAATTGTAAAATTGTATGGTTATATTTGTATTATTACGTTTCTTATTTTTAACTGTACATTTTTATATTTAAATTGTAAAAACATGTTTACAGTTGACAAAACAATAAAATATTATATTAGTAAAATATTAATATAATAATTCTTAACATATATATCATATTAGTTTGGTTATTGATCATATCACAATGTTTAAAGTTCACTTACCTCCTTAGTTATTATTTTAATTTCTGTTAAAATTATTTATTTATTAATTTATTAAAAAATGGAAATATGTAGTCTTTGTTCTTTCTCTATAAATAATAAAAAATAAAATAGTAAATTCATATATATATATATTTTTTACATTTCATATTTTTAATTATACATTTTTATATTTACATTGTAAATACATGTTAACAGTTGACAGAACAATAAAATATATTATTTAAAAAATATTAATATAATAATTATTAATATAATAAATCAATTGAATAATAAAAAAGATATATATATTATTGTTAATATTTATACATAATAAATTATTATTTTAATTTATAAGTATACATACATACATACATACATATATATATATATATATATATATATATATATATATATATATATGGAAATATGGAAATAAAAGGCAGTATTTCTTTGGTTTTTCCCTCTGTAAATAAATTATATATTTTTAAATTAAAGATATATTTATTAGTAGTAGTAGTAGTAGTATTGTCTAACCTTAACTACATAATAAATTATTCTTTTAATTTCTGTTAGCATTTATGAATGTAATGTTTTTTTAAATATGGAAATAAAAGGCAGTATATGTTTGGTCTATAATAATAATAATAATTATTATTATTATTATTATCATCTACATAAGAAATTATTCATTTAAATTCTATTAGTATTTCTGGATTTATTTTTAAAAATATATGGAAATTAAAGGCAGTATGTTTTTAGTCTTTGCTTTAATAAATATTTTACTTAAAAGGTGTGTGCAATATTAAAATGGTTATATTTGTATTTAAATTGTATATAGGTCCTTCTCAAAAAATTAGCATATTGTGATAAAGTTCATTATTTTCTGTAATGTACTGATAAACATTAGACTTTCATATATTTTAGATTCATTACACACAACTGAAGTAGTTCAAGCCTTTTATTGTTTTAATATTGATGATTTTGGCATACAGCTCATGAAAACCCAAAATTCCTATCTCAAACATTTTGGCATATTTCATCCGACCAATAAAAGAAAAGTGTTTTTAATACAAAAAAAGTCAACCTTCAAATAATTATGTTCAGTTATGCACTCAATACTTGGTCGGGAATCCTTTTGCAGAAATGACTGCTTCAATGCGGCGTGGCATGGAGGCAATCAGCCTGTGGCACTGCTGAGGTGTTATGGAGGCCCAGGATGCTTCGATAGCGGCCTTAAGCTCATCCAGAGTGTTGGGTCTTGCGTCTCTCAACTTTCTCTTCACAATATCCCACAGATTCTCTATGGGGTTCAGGTCAGGAGAGTTGGCAGGCCAATTGAGCACAGTAATACCATGGTCAGTAAACCATTTACCAGTGGTTTTGGCACTGTGAGCAGGTGCCAGGTCGTGCTGAAAAATGAAATCTTCATCTCCATAAAGCTTTTCAGCAGATGGAAGCATGAAGTGCTCCAAAATCTCCTGATAGCTAGCTGCATTGACCCTGCCCTTGATAAAACACAGTGGACCAACACCAGCAGCTGACATGGCACCCCAGACCATCACTGACTGTGGGTACTTGACACTGGACTTCAGGCATTTTGGCATTTCCCTCTCCCCAGTCTTCCTCCAGACTCTGGCACCTTGATTTCCGAATGACATGCAAAATTTGCTTTCATCCGAAAAAAGTACTTTGGACCACTGAGCAACAGTCCAGTGCTGCTTCTCTGTAGCCCAGGTCAGGCGCTTCTGCCGCTGTTTCTGGTTCAAAAGTGGCTTGACCTGGGGAATGCAGCACCTGTAGCCCATTTCCTGCACACGCCTGTACACGGTGGCTCTGGATGTTTCTACTCCAGACTCAGTCCACTGCTTCCGCAGGTCCCCCAAGGTCTGGAATCGGTCCTTCTCCACAATCTTCCTCAGGGTCCGGTCACCTCTTCTCGTTGTGCAGCGTTTTCTGCCACACTTTTTCCTTCCCACAGACCTCTTGCTTGAGGGTGTCAATGATGGCCTTCTGGACAGCGGTCAGGTCGGCAGTCTTACCCATGATTGCGGTTTTGAGTAATGAACCAGGCTGGGAGTTTTTAAAAGCCTCAGGAATCTTTTGCAGGTGTTCAGAGTTAATTAGTTGATTCAGATGATTAGGTTAATAGCTCGTTTAGAGAACCTTTTCATGATATGCTAATTTTTTGAGATAGGAATTTTGGGTTTTCATGAGCTGTATGCCAAAATCATCAATATTAAAACAATAAAAGGCTTGAACTACTTCAGTTGTGTGTAATGAATCTAAAATATATGAAAGTCTAATGTTTATCAGTACATTACAGAAAATAATGAACTTTATCACAATATGCAAATTTTTTGAGAAGGACCTGTATTTTATGTTCTAAATTCATGTTGACCAAACAATAAAATAGTATTTTATATGAAAGATTACTCAGTGAAGACTAAAACACACTGCCTTTTATTGCCATATATCTTGTTTTCATTGACATCAGTGCATTTGAACAGTATATCAGTCATTAATCCTAAAATGTCAGAATGCAGAGTTAAATACTGAACATCCTTTGAGATATTTAATAAGTGTCAAACCACACATGCTATTTTCAGAAAGCGTTCATTTCATAGTTATTATCAGAGAACATACAGCTCTTCACTCTTCATGAAGCCTGGAGGAAGAGACTGCCACAGTTTGCTGTTAAATTCACGACACACATGAGATTCTCCTCAGACTCTACAACAGAGTTTACAGTACTCTACAGTAAACCTGCTCATGTTTGTGTGCTGTTTGTCCAGGAATCGTGGTCCGCTCGTCCGTCTGGCTGGGTCTGCCGGATCTGGTCAGCAGGATCTCTGATGGGAACAGCAGCGACGCCTGGCCGCAGGTGTTTTGTGTCGGCAGCGCGGTGAGAAAACGCCATCATCATCATCTCACAGATACTAAGTTCATTTGAGAAAGCCAACTCACTGATAGATGGTTAATCATGCTACTAACTTGTTAAACATGTTAGAAACATGCTAACAAAATGCTAGCCATGCTAACAGCATACTAATGTTAGAGACAGACTAACAACATACTAGTAAGTTGTTAATCATGCTAACAACTGCTAATAACTTGTTAATCGTGTTAGTAACATGCCACTAACTTGCTAAACATGTTAGAAACATGCTAGCAACATACTAATGTTAGAGACAGACTAGCAACATGCTAATCATGCCAACAACATGCTAATAACATACTAATTATGCTAGAAGCAGACTAGCAACATGCTTGTAAGTTGTTAATCATGCTAACAACTGCTAGTAACTTGTTAATCGTGCTAGTAACATGCCACTAACTTGCTAAACATGTTAGAAACATGCTTACAAAATGCTAGCCATGCTAACAGCATACTAATGTTAGAGACAGACTAACAACATACTAGTAAGTTGTTAATCATGCTAACAACTGCTAATAACTTGTTAATCGTGTTAGTAACATGCCGCTAACTTGCTAAACATGTTAGAAAACATGCTAGCAACATACTAATGTTAGAGACAGACTAGCAACATGCTAATCATGCCAACAACATGCTAATAACATACTAATTATGCTAGAAGCAGACTAGCAACATGCTTGTAAGTTGTTAATCATGCTAACAACTGCTAATAACTTGTTAATCGTGCTAGTAACATGCCACTAACTTGCTAAACATGTTAGAAACATGCTAACAAAATGCTAGCCATGCTAACAGCATACTAATGTTAGAGACAGACTAACAACATACTAGTAAGTTGTTAATCATGCTAACAACTGCTAATAACTTGTTAATCGTGTTAGTAACATGCCATTAACTTGCTAAACATGTTAGAAACATGCTAGCAACATACTAATGTTAGAGACAGACTAGCAACATGCTAATCATGCCAACAACATGCTAATAACATACTAATTATGCTAGAAACAGACTAGCAACATGCTAGTAAGTTGTTAATCATGCTAACAACTGCTAATAACTTGTTAATCGTGCTAGTAACATGCCACTAACTTGCTAAACATGTTAGAAACATGCTAACAAAATGCTAGCCATGCTAACAGCATACTAATGTTAGAGACAGACTAACAACATACTAGTAAGTTGTTAATCATGCTAACAACTGCTAATAACTTGTTAATCGTGTTAGTAACATGCCACTAACTTGCTAAACATGTTAGAAACATGCTAGCAACATACTAATGTTAGAGACAGACTAGCAACATGCTAATCATGCCAACAACATGCTAATAACATACTAATTATGCTAGAAACAGACTAGCAACATGCTAGTAAGTTGTTAATCATGCTAACAACTGCTAATAACTTGTTAATCGTGCTAGTAACATGCCACTAACTTGCTAAACATGTTAGAAACATGCTAACAAAATGCTAGCCATGCTAACAGCATACTAATGTTAGAGACAGACTAACAACATACTAGTAAGTTGTTAATCATGCTAACAACTGCTAATAACTTGTTAATCGTGTTAGTAACATGCCACTAACTTGCTAAACATGTTAGAAACATGCTAGCAACATACTAATGTTAGAGACAGACTAGCAACATGCTAATCATGCCAACAACATGCTAATAACATACTAATTATGCTAGAAACAGACTAGCAACATGCTAGTAAGTTGTTAATCATGCTAGTAACATGCCACTAACTTGCTAAACATGTTAAAAACATGCTAACAAAATGCTACTAACGTGCTAGTCATGCTAGCAACATACTTACTATGTTAGAAACACACAAGCAACATGCTAGTAACCCTGCCACTAATTTGCTAAACATGTTAGAAAAATGCTAGCAACATACTAATGTTAGAGACAGACTAGCAATATGCTAGTAAGTTGTTAATCATGCTAACAACTGCTAATAACTTGTTAATCGTGCTAGTAACATGCCACTAACTTGCTAAACATGTTAGAAACATGCTAGCAACATACTAATGTTAGAGACAGATTAGCAACATGCTAATCATGCCAACAACATGCTAATAACATACTAATTATGCTAGAAACAGACTAGCAACATGCTAGTAAGTTGTTAATAATGCTAACAACTGCTAGTAACTTGTTAATCGTGCTAGTAACCCTGCCACTAATTATTAAACATGTTAGAAACATGCTAGCAACATACTAATGTTAGAGACAGACTAGCAATATGTAAGTTGTTAATCATGCTAACAACTGCTAATAACTTGTTAATTGTGCTAGTAACATGCCACTAACTTGCTAAACATGTTAAAACATCCTAACAAAATGCTACTAACATGCTAGTCATGCTAGCAACATACTAATTATGTTAGAAACACAAGCAACATGCTAGTAAGTTGTTAATCATGCTAACAACTGCTAGTAACTTATTAATCGTGCTAGTAACATACCACTAAATTAATAAACATTAGAAACATGCTAGCAACATGCTAATAACTGGTTAATCATGTTAGCAACATGCTAATAACATGCTAATTATGCTAGCAACATGCTAGTAAGTTGCTAATCATGCTAACAACTGCTAGTAACTTACTAATCATGCTAGTAACATGCTACTAACTTGCTAAACATGTTAGAAACATTCTTATCATAGTAACAACATTCTAATAAAATACTAATTATAATAGAAACAGACTAGCAACATGCTAGTAAGTTGCTAATCATGCTAACAACTGCTAGCAATTTGTTAATATTAAATGTACAATTATACAATTATAAAATAAAAATTTACAATTTTATGTACAAGATTTCTAAAAATCTCAAAATGATAAAAAACGGGAAAAAATAAAGTTTTGTGTTTAAAAATCACATAAATCCTGCCTTCTCTACCCATTTAAATTCTTGACATTTTTTTCTAACAAATAGAAATATTTGAAATATGCATGTAAATATGTATCTTTCCAATTAAAATTATTTAACAAAATAGTATTTATTATAGGTTATAAATATTCTATTAGTTTTATAAGAATTTATTTATTTATAAAAATAAATATGGTAATAAAATGCAGTATGTTTTTAGCCTTTACTCTCTACATAAATATTATTTTTAATTATGTTAATGTAATATTTAATATGTAACATTTTACTGTTTGTCAAAAAAAGTAAATGTAATAATGTACAATTAAAAAATAAAAATGTAAAATACAAAATTTTACGTACAAGATTTCTAAAAATCTCAAAACGCTAAAAAAAAATTATTTCTTTAAAACACAATCTTTTGCAAATTGTACAAATATAAAAAAAATATATTTTTTTTATTTTTAAAAATCACAAATTTTGCCCATTTACTTAAAATCCTGGCTCTACCCATTTAAATTCTTTAAAAAAAAAAAATCTAATAGTAATATTTGAAATATGCAGGTAAATATGTATCTTTCCAATTAAAATAATGTAACAAAATAGTATTTTTATAGGTTATAAATATTCTATTAGTTTTATTAGAATTTATTTATTTATAAAAAATATTATATAAATATTATTTGTATTTTCAATTATTTTAATGTAATATTTAATATGCAACATTTTATTGTTTTTGTCAAAAAGTTTAAATATAAGAATGTACAATTATACAATTATAAAATAAAAATGAAAATGTACAATTTTGCATACAAGATTTCTAAAAATCTCAAAACGTTAAAAAAATTATTTCTTTAAAACACAATCTTTCGTAAATTGCAAAATCTAAAAAAAAATATTTTTATTTTTTAAAATCACAAATTTTAGCCATTTAAATTTGAATCTTAAAGAATATATGTTTCCGTATAAACTGATGTAAATATGAGGTTTACTGTCATGATTCTGGTTTTTGTTTCTCAATTAGATGTGGATTCAGCTGTTCTTCAGCGCCTCCTTCTGGTGGACCTTCTGTTATGCGGTGGACGTCTTCCTGGTGGTGAAGCGCTCAGCGGGCATCAGGTGCGTCCCATCATGCACCTGTCTGTGAGAGCTCTGCAGCAGATGTTGATGTGTGTTGTGTGTTTCAGTACGATCGTCCTCTATCACATGATCACATGGGGTCTGACGCTGCTGCTGTGTGTGGAAGGAGTCGCCATGCTTTACTACCCCTCAATATCCAGGTAAACACGAGAAAACACTGAAAAACAAGCCAAAAGGATGCAGTTTCCTTCTTTTTTGCCATTGTTTATCATTGTTTATTATTGTAATATTGAAGCTCTAAGAGTGCTGTGAAAAATAATATGAAATCTGGTTTTGGTAAAGTTTTTTGCATCAAAATGATGTGAACCCTTATTTATTCAAAAATAAATATTATGGCCTTTTTTTTTTACTACACTGTAAGAAATGTTTGTTAATAAATATTTTTAAATAAAATATTTTAATAATATATAAACATGGATTATTATAGTAGGTTTCTACAAAAAAAAATACTATTCAAGTTTTATATAATATCAAATATATGTAAATACTAAGAAATGTGTCTAAATATGTAAATAAAGAGCTTTTTAAATTTACCCAAATACCCAAACATTATGCATTTAGGCTCACAAATAAAAGTCTTGCAAACAATAAATGATTATTTAAATGTTTAAAAATGACAAATTGTGTTTAATTCAATGTGTTACTAAAAGTCTTAATTTCTGTAGTTTTTTTTAACAAGTTACTATTCATTACAGTGGAAAGAAAACCTTAAAATTGTATAAATCTGAAAAATAAATACATTTTTACAAATTATGTATTTGTAAGTAAAACATAAATAATATTTTTTAAATTATTCTAAATAAAAATGAAAATACTATTTCAGTCTTTCTACTTCAAAATGAACAATTTCTACTAATTAAAAAGGTTAAAATTAAATTCAAAAATAAAATAAATAATAATAAAATAAAATATCTAAATATCTAAATTGTAAAACAGACCCACATTAATTACCGAAGCATGCATTTAGGCTCACAAAAAAGTCTTCATATTAATACATTATTTTTCATTACAGTGCAAACAAAATCTTACAATTTTTTTAATCTAAAAGGCATTTTTTTTAAACACAAATTCATTGTACTTGCTTTCTTTGTAATTCTTTGTGAAATTTACTACCTGTTTATGTCTGAAAACATTTCAAAGTAAATCTAACACCAAGTTGTTTTTTTCAATGTAGTAAAAAATTAATAGGATGTATGTAAATACTGCACATTTAATTTGCAAATAGCAATGCCAAGGTCATGGGTTCAATTCCCAGAAAATGCATGAACTAGTAACATGCAAACATGCAATGCAAGTTGCTTTGGATAAAAGCTTCTGCCAAATGCATGAATATAAATGTCATTGGTTTGTCATGTGAATCTGAACTGAATGTGTTTGTCATGTGAGCTGCGAGAACGGCCTTCAGCATGCCATTCCTCACTACGTCACCACATACGCACCCATGCTTCTGGTGCTCCTCGTCAATCCAGTGCTGTTCACACGGACCGTATCTGCAGGTGAGTGAAATAAAAGATCATTCTGACTTAACAGAATAGTTGAGCCAAAAATGGAGACTTGAAAATGTGGCCATCCAAGATTAGGATGAGTTTGTTTCTTCATCAGATTTGTAGAAATGTGTCATTCCATCACTGTCTCACCACTGGATCCTCTGCAGTGAATGGGTGCCGTCAGAATGAGAGTTCAAACAGCTGATAAAAACATCACAATAATCCACATTTTAGAGTGCTGTGGATTATTGTGATGTTTTTATCAGCTGTTTGGACTCTCATTCTGACGGCACCCATTCAGATCAAGCACCGTTTTCAAGAAAAACAGCTCTAAACAAATATGTGGCTGGATTTTAGAGTGGTGCAGATTATTGTGATGTTTTTATCAGCTGTTTGGTGTCTCATTCTGACGGCACCCATTCAGATCAAGCACCGTTTTTAAAGAAAAACAGCTCTAAACAAATATGTGGCTGGATTTTAGAGTGGTGCGGATTATTGTGATGTTTTTATCAGCTGTTTGGACTCTCATTCTGACGGCACCCATTCAGATCAAGCACTGTTTACAAGACAAAACCGCTCTAAACAAATATGTGGCTGGATTTTAAAGTTGTGTGGGTTATTGTGATGTTTTTATCAGCTGTTTGGACTCTCATTCTGATGGCACCCATTCAGATAACAGTCCAAAACAGCTCTAAACAAATATGTGGCTGGATTTTAGAGTGGCGTGGATTATTGTGATGTTTATCTCAGCAGTTTGGACTCTTATTCTGACGGCACCCATTCAGATCAAGCACCGTTTACAAGACAAAACAGCTCTAAACAAATATGTGGCTGGATTTTACAGTGGTGTGTATTATTGTGATGTTTTTATCAGCTGTTTAGACTCTCATTCTGACGGCACCCATTCAGATCAAGCACTTCTTACAAGACAAAACAGCTCTAAACAAATATGTGGCTGGATTTTAGAGTGGCGTGGATTATTGTGATGATTTTATCAGCTGTTTGGACTCTCCTTCTGATGGCACCCATTCAGATCAAGCACCGCTTTCAAGAAAAACAGCTCTAAACAAATATGTGGCTTGATTTTAGAGTGGTGTGGATTATTGTGATGTTTTTATCAGCTGTTTGGACTCTCATTCTGACGGCACCCATTCAGATAACGGTCCAAAACAGCTCTAAACAAATATGTGGCTGGATTTTAGAGTGGCGTGGATTATTGTGATGTTTTTATCAGCTGTTTGGACTCTCATTCTGACGGCACCCATTCAGATAACAGTCCAAAACAGCTCTAAACAAATATATGGCTGGATTTTAGAGTGGCGTGAATTATTGTGATGTTTTTATCAGCAGTTTGGACTCTTATTCTGACGGCACCCATTCAGATCAAGCACAGTTTACAAGACAAAACAGCTCTAAACAAATATGTGGCTGGATTTTAGAGTTGTGTGGGTTATTGTGATGTTTTTATCAGCTGTTTGGTGTCTCATTCTGACGGCACCCATTCAGATAACGGTCCAAAACAGCTCTAAACAAATATGTGGCTGGATTTTAGAGTGGTGTGGATTATTGTGATGTTTTTATCAGCTGTTTGGACTCTCATTCTGATGGCACCCATTCAGATCAAGCACCGTTTACAAGACAAAACCGCTCTAAACAAATATGTGGTTGGATTTTAGAGTTGTGTGGGTTATTGTGATGTTTTTATCAGCTGTTTGGACTCTCATTCTGATGGCACCCATTCAGATCAAGGACCGTTTACAAGACAAAACAGCTCTAAACAAATATGTGGCTGGATTTTAGAGTGGTGTGGATTATTGTGATGTTTTTCAGCTGTTTGGACTCTCATTCTGACGGCACCCATTCAGATCAAGGACCGTTTACAAGACAAAACAGCTCTAAACAAATATGTGGCTGGATTTTAGAGTGGTGTGGATTATTGTGATGTTTTTATCAGCTCTTTGGACTCTCATTCTGACGGCACCCATTCGGATAACAGTCCAAAACAGCTCTAAACAAATATGTGGCTGGATTTTAGAGTGGCGTGGATTATTGTGATGTTTTTATCAGCTGTTTGGACTCTCATTCTGATGGCACCCATTCAGATCAAGGACCGTTTACAAGACAAAACAGCTCTAAACAAATATGTGGCTGGATTTTAGAGTGGTGTGGATTATTGTGATGTTTTTCAGCTGTTTGGACTCTCATTCTGACGGCACCCATTCAGATCAAGCACCGTTTACGAGACAAAACAGCTCTAAACAAATATGTGGCTGGATTTTAGAGTGGTGTGGATTATTGTGATGTTTTTATCAGCTCTTTGGACTCTCATTCTGACGGCACCCATTCGGATAACAGTCCAAAACAGCTCTAAACAAATATGTGGCTGGATTTTAGAGTGGTGTGGATTATTGTGATGTTTTTATCAGCTAATTTAGACACTCATTCTGACGGCACCCATTCACTCCAGAGGATCCACTGGTGAGCAAGTGATGCAATGACACATTTCTACAAATCTGATGAAGAAACAAACTCATCTACATTTTGGACGACCATTTTCAACTAATTTTACCAGGAGTGAAAATTGTTTATTTTTCACCTCTGCCCCTCTTCGGTCACTTTTGACTGAAACATTTAATATTTTAAAATGTTAAAAATCATAGCTTCATCGGAATGAGATGACACTTGGTGACTTGTGTCACATTAGCAATGTGAACACACAAAAAAATCATGGACATGATTTGGATGTTTTAAAAGTCACACTTGACTTCTTTGCGGTCAAAAATGACACATAGGAAATGAATGGGAAATACAAAAATAATAAATAAATAAACTCAGAGAATCTTTACTACAACTACAACCAATCTAACCAAACATATCTAAAAATTGAAAACAGTAGTCTTTTAGAATGTCTAAATATATTTCTAAATGCAAAACCTAATAAAATGAAGAAACTCATCCACAAGCCTCTGTATACATCTATGTAGGGAGCTATACAGGAGGTTACATGACATTACAATTATTTAATGCCACCAATGGCACAATTCTCAGATTAAAATGGATTTGAAATGCTTTTACTCTATTTTAATATGAAATAATAATTAAATACAAAAATATATTAATTCCAATGGAAAAAATAGCTTATTATAATTGTAGAAATATTGCATAGTATCATAAAATCTCCTCAAAATTCTAAATAATAATCAAAAAATATTATTGAACAAAAATTTATTGCATTGATTTTCCTGACAAAAAAAGAAAGTTACATTTTAAGGTCACTTTTGACCACGAAGAAGGTAAAGTGTGACTCTTAAATGAAAAGGGCCAGAGGTTAAATAGTTAAATATTACACTTATTTAGTTCATATGTGACTCCAGATGTGATTTTTAATCAGATAATCTTGCATTTGTCTGTGTTTGAATGCAGTGACGTCGCTCCTGAAGGGACAGCAAGGAATCTACACCGAGAACGAAAGGCGACTCGGATCTGAGATCAAAATCCGCTTCTTTAAGATCATGCTGGTGTTCGTCATTTGGTAAGATTTCTCTCACAGAACAGATTCAGTCATAGATGTGAGCGTAAAATGGATTTATAATCTAAAGAATAGTTCAATCAAAATAATGAATATATGTGACCCTGGGCCACAAAACCAGTCATTGAAATTGAAATTGAGATTTATTATCATCTGAAAACTGAATAAATAAGCTTTCCATTGTTTTTCCACGTTTTTTTTTTTTTTTTTTTAGGATAGGACCATATTTGCCTGAGAATCAACTATTTGAAGGACTCTGAGGGTGCAAAAAAAAAAAACCCATCTCAAATTAAAGTTTACTTTTGTTGTAATTATTTACTAAATTTACTAGCAATTTATGTATGAAAATAGCTTCAAAGCAACATGATTTTTCAGTGTATAAAAATTATAAAGGTGTATGTTGCAAATATAATTTGCCTTGAAATAATGAAATAATAACCTGCAAACAATGCAAGTTGCTTTGCATAAAAGTTTCTGCATGAATGTAAATGTCAGAAAAATACCTTTAAAGTTGTCCAAATGAAGTTCTTAGCAATGCACATTACTAATCAAAAAATAAGTTAATATATTAACAGTAGCAAATTTACAAAATATCTTCATGGAACATGATCTTTACTTAATATCCTAATGATTTTCGGCATAAAAGAAAAATCAACAATTTTGACCCACACTGTAAAAAATAAAAAAAACTATTTGTTGAGTCAACTTAAAATAATTTGTCACCCAGCTGCCTTAAAATATTAAGTTCAGTCAACTCAAATAAGAATATTCAAGTTAAAATGTTAAGTTGTACTAAAAAATTGTTTGTTAAACTTAACTGTGCTTAACTGTTTTGTTTGTTAAACTGTGTTTGTTACTTGGCTGCCTTACAATTTTAAGTTGAATCAACTCAAATATCTAAGTTTTCAACATTTCAAGTGGACTGAACTTTTTTCAAGTTGACTGAACTTAAAATTTTAAGGCAGCCAGGTAACAAATTATTTTAAGTTGACTCAGCAAATATTTTTTTTACAGTGCGTACAATGTATTTTTGGCTATTGCTACAAATATACCTGTTCTACTTATAACTAGCAGCGTTGGGGAAAGTTACTTTTAAAAGTAATGTGTTACAATATTGCGTTACTCCCTAAAAAAGTAACTAATTACGGTACTTAGTTACTTTTTACAGAAAGTAATGCGTTACATTACTTTCGGTTACTTTTGCGTTACTTTTTAAATCTGGGCAGGGCTTGCTTGTTTGTTTTTAATATAAAAACGTTCGATTCTTAGCAAATGTAAAAGCCCTTTCACACCAAAATTAAATGAAGTGAATAAGCCTAAGGCTAAAGGAAAATGTACAGTAGAACTGTAGGAAAAGAAAGTTCAACACTCTTCAGCAATGAGAGAAAAAGCACAAATGTTAGTTCATCTAAAGTAAGTTTTGTTTATTAGTACACTGCAAAAAATGCTTTTCTTATTTAAGTTTTTTGTCTTGTTTCCAACCAAAATATCTAACAATTCTTAAATCAAGAAGGAAGTTGTTGTTTTTTCTGAAAACAAGTCAAAATTAAGTGCGTTTTTGCATTAAAAAAAAAGTTTGCTCACCTCATTGGGAGATTATTTTGCTTGTTTCATTATTTTGATTTTTTTTTTAATATTTGGGCTGGAAACAAGACAAAAAAAAAATCTAAGTAAGAAAAGTATTAGCAATTGTATCAACAAAGGTCAGCAGCAAAGTCATTGGTTAATAAAATGGGATTAAATACATAAAGGAAACAAAAAGTAACTGGCATTAGTTTTTTGAAAAAGTAACTCAGATATTTTCTTGGAAATGAAAAAGTAATGAGTTACTTTACTAGTCACTTGAAAAAAGTCAATTACGTAACTTGCGTTACCCTCAACACTGATGACTATTTTTGTGGACCACAAAACCAGTCTTAAGTCACTGGGGTATATTTGTAGCAATAGCCAAAAATACATTGTATAGGTCAAAATTATACATTTTTCTTTGATGCCAAAAATCATTAGGATATTAAATAAAGATCATATTCCATTAAGATATTTTGTGAATTTCCTACCATAAATGTATCAAAACTTAATTTTTGATTAGTAATATGCATTGCTAAGAACTTAATTTGAACAACTTTAAAGGCAATTTTCTCAATTTTTAATTTTTTGTGCACCCTCAGATTCCAGATTTCAAATAGCTGTATCTCAGCCAAATATTATCCGATCCTAACAATCCATACATCAATGGAAAGCTTATTTATTCACTTATTTATTTCATAAAATTGACACTTATGACTGGTTTTGTGGTCCAGGGTCACATATAATCAATTGAAAACGCCATACAGACTGTTTTCTGTTCTCTTGTCATGTCAGCTGGCTGCCCAACCTCATCAACGAGAGTCTGCTGTTTTACCTGGAGATGCAGGACGATGTTAAATCCAGCGATTTGAAGAACGTCCGCAACGCCGCGCTCATCACCTGGTTCATAATGGTGAGTATTTCTGTCTAGAATGTTTGCATCGCATCTAGGGTTCACTTACTTGAGAAAGAGTGATGAAACGCATCTCTATCCTCAGGGAATCCTGAACCCCATGCAGGGTTTTCTCAACACGCTGGCGTTTCACGGCTGGACGGGTTTAAACGTAGACTTCAGCCGGCAGAGACGCCGCGAGCTGCCTTGGGATTCGGCTTCCACGTCGCTGGTGGCCGCGGGCGGATACACGCCAGTCGCGGGATCGACGCTGCTTTACCAAAGCCATGTGCAGGAGATCAAGAAGAACCTGAGCGCTAACGGACAGCAGCAGCACTCAGATGCCATCAGCGTCCTGTCTGAAGGTAACGGACACACACTCGTCCATACAGACTGGTGACGCCGATTGCTGTTTGAATGCTACATTTGTAAAATATGAAATGAAATAGATGTTCAAATGGGACCTGAAGCTGTATTTGTATGTGTGTTGAGAAATAAACCGACTATAAACTACCAATGTTTTTGAAATGTCTCTTCTGCTGCCCAAGAATTGAGAAATATTCTGTTTTAATATAAAAATATAACTGTTTTCTATGCCAGTGTATTCATTTTATTCATTAGTTTTCTTCTTCTAGTAGTAGTTGTTGTGAAATTTGGCACACAGATAGAGGACAGTCTTAACATTATCCACACCAAATTTGGAGTCTCTAACTCAAACTCTCTAGCGCCACCAACAGCTCAAAGTTGCACTCATAGAAATCCAATTAGAAATTGTTTAGAAGCGTTTCTGGAAAAGTTGTGAAATTTGGCACATGGATAGAGGACAGTCTCAACATTATCCACACCAAATTTGGAGTCTCTAACTCAAACTCTCTAGCGCCACCAACAGCTCAAAGTTGCACTCATAACTTTTAAACCATTTAGAAATTATTTAGAAATATTTGTGGAAAAGTTGTGAAATTTGGCACACAGATAGAGGACAGTCTCAACATTATCCACACCAAATTTGGAGTCTCTAACTCAAACTCTCTAGTGCCACCAACAGCTCAAATTTGCACTCATAACTTTTAAACCATTTAGAAATTATTTAGAAGTATTTGTGGAAAAGTTGTGAAATTTGGCACACAGATAGAGGACAGTCTCAACATTATCCACACCAAATTTGGAGTCTCTAACTCAAACTCTCTAGTGCCACCAACAGCTCAAATTTGCACTCATAACTTTTAAACCATTTAGAAATTATTTAGAAGTGTTTGTGGGAAAGTTGTGAAATTTGGCACACAGATAGAGGACAGTCACAACATTATCCACACCAAATTTGGAGTCTCTAACTCAAACTCTCTAGCGCCACCAACAGCTCAAAGTTGCACTCATAGTAATCCAATTAGAAATTGTTTAGAAGCGTTTCTGGAAAAGTTGTGAAATTTGGCACATGGATGGAGGACAGTCTCAACATTATCCACACCAAATTTGGAGTCTCTAACTCAAACTCTCTAGTGCCACCAACAGCTCAAATTTGCACTCATAACTTTTAAACCATTTAGAAATTATTTAGAAGCGTTTGTGGAAAAGTTGTGAAATTTGGCACACAGATAGAGGACAGTCTCAACATTATCCACACCAAATTTGGAGTCTCTAACTCAAACTCTCTAGCGCCACCAACAGCTCAAAGTTGCACTCATAGAAATCCAATTAGAAATTGTTTAGAAGCGTTTCTGGAAAAGTTGTGAAATTTGGCACATGGATGGAGGACAGTCTCAACATTATCCACACCAAATTTGGAGTCTCTACCTCAAACTCTCTAGTGCCACCAACAGCTCAAATTTGCACTCATAACTTAAACCATTTAGAAGTTGTTTAGAAGTAAATTTTTTCCCTCTGATTCTTAAAGCTATCGAATTCAAGTTGATTAGTCAAACCTTTCTCTAATTTTAAAATAACATACAGATTAATTCAATGAAGAGCACACAAAAATTACTGTAAAAATTGAGAAATATTATTATAATTTCAAATAGTGGCTTTCTATGTAAATACATTTGGAGTCTATGACTGCCCATAGAAGCGTTTGTGAAAAAGTTATGAAATTTGGCACACAGATAGAGGACAGTCTCAACATTATTCACACCAAATTTGGAGTCTCTAACTCAAACTCTCTAGCGCCAACAACAGCTCAAAAATGCACTCATAACTTTTAAACCATTCAGAAGTTGTTTAAAAGTTACATTTTCCCTCTGATTCTTAAAGCTATAGAATTCAAGTTGATTAGTCAAACCTTTTCTCAAATTCTCAAATAACATGCAGACGAATTCAATGAAGAGCACACAAAAATTACTGTAAAAATTGAGAAATATTAGAATTTCAAATAGTGGCTTTCTATGTAAATACATTTGGAGTCTATGACTGCCCATAGAAGCGTTTTGTGGAAAAGTTATGAAATTTGGCAAATAGATAGAGGACAGTCTCAACATTATCCACACCAAATTTGGAGTCTTTAACGCAAACTCTCTAGCTCCACCAACAGCTCAAAATTGCACTCATAACTTTTAAACCATTTAGATGTTGTTCAGAAGTAAAATGTTTCACTATGAATCTTAAAGCTATCAAATTTAGGTTGATTATTCAAACCTTTTCTCAAATTCTCAAATAAGATGCAGATGAATTCAATGAAGAGCACACAAAAATTACTGTAAAAGTTGAGAAATATTATTATAATTTCAAATAGTGGCTATGTAAATACATTTGGAGTCTATGACTGCCCATAGAAGCGTTTGTGAAAAAGTTGTGAAATTTGGCACATAGCTAGAGGACAGCCTCAACATTATCCACACCAAATTTGGAGTCTCTAACTCAAACTCTCTAGCGCCACCAACAGCTCAAATTTGCACTCATAACTTTTAAACCATTTAGAAGTTTTTTAGAAGTACATTTTTCTCTCTGATTCTTAAAGCTATAGAATTCAAGTTGATTAGCAAAACCTTTCTCTAAATTTAAAATAAGATACAGATGAATTCAATGAAGAGCACACAAAAAGTACTGTAAAAATTGAGAAATTTTGTTAGAATTTCAATTAACTGTTTATGTAAATACAATTTAGTCCATCCCCACCCATAGAAGCATTTGTGGAAAAGTTGTGAAATTTGGCACACAGATAGAGGACAGTCTCAACATTATCTACACCAAATTTGGAGTCTCTACCTCAAACTCTCTAGTGCCACCAACATTTTCCCCTCTGATTCTTAAAGCTATGAAATTCAAGTTTATTATTCAAACCTTTCTCAAATAAGCATGCACAAATTACTGTAAAAATTTTGAAATACTACTATAATTTCAAATAATTGTTTTCTATGTCAGTGTATTCATTAGTTTTCTTCTTCTTCTTAGATGTAGTTGTTATGACATTTGGCACACAGATAGAGGACAGTCTCAACATTATCCACACCAAATTTGGAGAATCTAACTCAAACTCTCTAGCGCCACCAACAGCTCAAAGTTGCACTCATAACTTTTAAACTGTAAAGTTTAGAAAAATTTTCCCTCTGATTCTTAAAGCTATGAAATTCAAGTTGATTAGTCAAACCTTTCTCGAATTCCCAAATAACGTAATGAAGAATTCAACAAAGAGCATGCAAAAATTACTGTAAAAATTGTGAAATATTAGAATTTCAAATAACTGTTTATGTAAATACATTTTAGTCTATTGCCACCCATAGAAGCGTTTGTGGAAAAGAAATTTGGCACACAGATAGAGGACAGTCTCAACATTATCTTCACCAAATTTTTAAACTGTAAAGTTTAGAAGTTATATTTTTCCCTTTGATTTCTTGGCTCATGCCGAGTCGAATGCACACCAAAATTAACATTTCTGTGTTGAGATTTTTTTGCTATTTTCAATTATACAAAAAACATACTTTTTCAAACTTGTCCTGGACGGTTTGTCTGATTTAGTCAAGCCGATTAGTCAAAATGTTCTTGAATTCTTGAATAATGTGCACATGAATTTGACAAAGAGCACACAACAATTACTGTATAATTTCAAATAATCGTTTTATATGTAAATACATTTATTGTATATTTAGTCTCAACATTATCCACACCAAATTTGGAGTCTCTAACTTTATCTCTCTAGCGCCACCAACAGCTCAAATCTGCACTCTTAACTTTCAAACCATAAAGTTTAGAAGTAGAATTTTTCCCCTTTGATTCCTTGGCTCATGCCAAGTCAAATGCATACAAAAATGTACATTTCTATGTGTCAAGATTTTTTATATTTTCAATAATACCTAGACAGTATAATTCAACAAAAAGAACGCCACAATTACTGCAAAAATTATTAAATATATATTTATTAGCAGTTTTCTATGTAAATACATTTAGAAAAGTTGTGCATAGATAGAGCCATTAGATAGAGAATAGTCTCAATATTAACCATAGCAATTTTGGGGTCTCTAACACAAACTCTCTAGGGGTTGCACCCATGTTTAACTTTTGAACAATAAGGTCTAAAAATAATTTTTTCCTCTGGTTCCTTGACTCATGCCGAGTCAAATGGAAACAAAAATTTTACTTCTTGCAATTTAGAATTATATGAAAAACGTCCCTTTTTTTCGCATGATTTCTAGTTATTTTTAATTATGTGACATTCTTTTTCGAACTCCTCCTAGATGGTTTGTCTGATTTTCACAAAAATTGGATTTAGATTATCTTACTATCTACCATGCTGGCAACAAGTTATGAAATTCAAGTCAATCTGTCAAACCTCGAACAACACACTAAATAATTTGATGAAGATCACACCAAAGTGGACATGAGGCTATATTTTCGCAATGTTTTAGAGCAGGGGTGTCAAACTAAATTCCTAGCAGGCCGGAGCCCTGCAGAGTTTAGATGCAACCCTAATTAAACACACCTGATCCAACTAACCAAGTCCACATACATATTACGTGTGTTGGAGCAGGGTTAGAGTCCGACACCCCTGCATTAGCGTATTCAAAATAACAAAATAAATTGTGTGAATGATAATAACCATGACCTGGAGATACCTGCACAGTTTTGGCACGGTGCCACCTAGTGGTTGGGAGAAATAGATTTAAATTCAGTGCAACATACCAAGTTGAACAACATCCAATTTTCCCATGTCAGCCATTTTGAACTTTGTTGTTAAATGCTAAATTTTACGAACGCATTGGCGTATCATCATGCCGAGAAAACTGATACCAATTATGCCATAATAGGCCAATTTTTCTGTCTGCCATTTTGATTTTCTTTGAAAACGTATTTCAAACTCCTCCTAGGTTATTGGTCTGATTTTCAATGTACATTTTTAAAAGTATGATGGTTTCCACAAAAATATTGGGCAGCACAACTGTTTTTCAACATTGCTAATAATCAGAAATGTTTTGTGAGCAGCAAACCAGCATTAGATTGATTTCTGAAGGATCATGTGAAGCTGTGGACTGAAGTAATGATGCTGAAAATCTGCTTTGATCACAGGAATAAATTACATTTGAACAGATATTCACATAGAAAACAGCCATTTCACATTTTTACAGCATTTTTGATCAAATAAATGCAGCATTAGTGAGCAGATGAGACTTATTTCAATAATTCCAGATTGTTGACCGGTAGCTGCTCTGATAATCAATATTTCATAAATCAGTGGTTCTCAGTTGGTGAATCTCAAATATGTTCTGTTTGGGTTTCAAACTATTGGAAGAAATCATGTTAAATCCAAATAATAAACACTACCAACCATAATCCAATACAGTTAGGATAGCAAAATAAATAGACTTCTTCTCTTTTGTTCTTCACATCACAGGTCATTAACAGTATTTTGATGTACAAAAGCTGTATTTTATGATCAAACAACACTTTATAAGATACTATTATTAATATTTCTGGATTATATATTGTATGCAAGCATATTTTGTCACTTGTTATAAATTTGTTTACGCTTACAACATGTAAAGATCTGCCAAAATACACTCATATTCAAGACAAAATCTATGAAAAAAGTTCTGGTATCTAATGCATCTCGAAAAAATGTCATTTTTAGATTTTTAATTGAAAAATAAGAGACAAATCCTTTTTTCAGCCTGTGCAATTTGACAAAATATCAAACCATTTTTTCATGGGTTTGCATTAGATTTAGCGGATGTAATAAAGCAAAACCAGTTAAAGGGCCACTGTCATCATTAAAAATGCAACATCAGGGATGAAATTAACTAGTTTTCTCTGTCTCATCTCATAGATTCAGAGTCTAGTACAGTTGAAATCCACATATCCAGCGAACAGCGAGAGTTTGAGGACATGAAGACAAACGGAGCGTCACTGGAGATTTCTACAGGCTGAACGTCTCGCCGGCCTCAAACACGCTTTCTTATACTCTACATCTTCTGATTCACAAAGAAAAAACAAGTCTTCATGCATTTGTACAATCAACTGATGTGAAAAACGCATCTCTGAACGATCAACTTCTGTTTGTGCCATTGACGGTTCTCTGAAATTCAGTGCAAAGCTTTTATTTGAGTCTTTGAGCATCAAAAGTGCAAATAGAAACGTCCTTCACCAAAGGATTACACTGTAAAAATGCAGTATTAACCAGCATATGAAGATTGTGTAGAAACTGTTGCTTGTTTTGCTCATTTTATACTTCATTAAATTATACTTATTAAACATACCTTTTATGCCGTGTCATTTTTTTGACAATTACATAACACAAATTCATTATTTAGAGACCAAAATTAATAATGTACTACACTGGAAAAGCGTAAGGTCAAATCTAAAATGTTCCAAAATTTAGTTATTTATTAAGTCTCTTCTGCTCACCAAGGTTGCATTTATATGATCAAAATATTGTAAAATGTGAAATATTACAATTTAAAATAAGAGTTTATGTAAACACATTTTTAAATTAAATTTATTTGCGTGATGCAAAGCTGAATTTTCAGCATCATTACTCAAATTACAATATTAAAATATTAACAATATTAAAAAATACTTTTGATTGATCAAGGGCACATTAAACTGATCAAAAGTGAAATTAAAGACATTTTTAATGTTGCAAATAATTTATATTTTATATAATCGCTGTTCTTTTGAACTTTCTATTCATCTGTGAATCCTGAAAAAAAAAAATGCATGAGTTTCCAAGCATTTTCAACATTGATAATAATCAGAAATGTTTTGTGAGCAGCAAATCGGCATTTTAGAATGATTTGGACTGATGTAATGATGCTGAAAATTCAGATTTGATCACAAAAATAAATTTTATTTGAACAGATATTCACATGGAAAACATCAGTTTTAAATTTTAATAATATTTCAGAATTTTACACCGTTTTTGATTTAATAAATGCAGTCTACTGTTTCATAAACACTGAAAAATACTAAATATTTTTCAAACGACTGTTTGTTATATCAAAATAGAGTGATTTATATGTGAGACACTGAGATTTAGTTTTGTCCACGAAACAGATTTAAGTCAGATCTGTCAACCGCAAATCTCTCGATGTGCCAAGATCACGACGCTAATGACCTTTCGCTAAGCCCCGCCCCTAGAACACAGATGAGCCAATGGCAGTTGAGTATCAGCTGCACAGAGATGGAACTCTGACATCTGTAGGTTGCATAGAGAAACATTGGTAGATCTGAAGCTCTTGTCATTTTGATGGTGTTTATGCTACAAAAATAATACTTGTAACACTGATTCTAGGTATCCTGAAAGGACTGGCAATGGAATTTGGAATTTATTATATTATCTAATATTTCATTTATTTTGGTTTCTAATGCTTTCAATTTTTTTCTAATTTTTATTTAAAGTTGAAACACTAAAATTACTTACTGGGGGAAAACTACAGTTGAAATAAAACAAAGTGAAATAAAAATAAATTAAATCTAAATAACCTAAAATAAACCTAAATATTAGATAAAAAAAAAAGAAAAATGTAATCAAATGAAAATAAACTGAATAAGTCAAAACTTAAAAAAAAAAATAAATCTAAAAGCAAAATAAAATTAAACCTAAATAACCTAAAATACACCTAAATAGATAAAAAAACAAACAAAAAAAAAAAACTTCAATCAAATGAAAATAAACTGAATACTCTTAAATCTAAAAGCAAAACAAACCTAAACTAAACCTAAATATTCAATAAAAACTTTAAATCAAATGAAAATAGTGAATTTTCAAAAAAGTTAAAACTAAAAAAAAAAAAAAAATACAACTAAAAGCAAAATAAACCTAAATAACCTAATACACCTAAATATTAGATTAAAAAAAACTTTAAATCAAATGAAAATAAAGTGAATACTCTAAATTAAAACTTAAAAAAAATTAAATAAACATAAAAGCTAAAAAAAATAAACCTATATGTTAGAAGAGACACTTTAAATGAATAAACGATAAACATTTGTTGCATGTCACGTCTGTGGCTCCATAAATTGACATTTCAGTAATTATTCAGTCCACATTGACATTGAATATGTAATTAGGTTTTTGGACCAATGAGATTACCAGGTGGGCGTGGCTTCCCAGCACAAAGACACATTAAAAAAAAACCCCAAGTGATCAACAAAACGAGACAAAAATCTGATTTGTGGAGGACAGCAGTTTTATTACATTTTGTTTGCTCAAATCACACCCGAATAAGACTCGACTGTGACGCTGAGAACTCAAACACGGCCCAAAAACGCTCGTTTCCCACTTATTTTGACATTATGAGGCACCTTTCCTCATGATCGATTTGTTTCCTGCCGATCCAGCAGGCGTGATGTGCACAAACTCAGAAAGCATAAAAAAGTAGGAAAGATTTTAGAAAAAAAAAAAAGATTAGTTTATAAACATATAAACAGGGTTTATAAAATCTGCGTAGTTGCGGTCTCATTTACATCTTTACATTCATTAAATGTACATCCAGTGGGAGGTTTTACACCTGTATATCGTCAAATATTTCCCAAATACTCGGCAGAAGACGTCTTCGTTCACCTTCAAGGTTGGAAAACAACCAGAAGCGGCAAACGTGAAGCCTCGTCTTGAATTAAAGGTTGTTAAAACTGTTTTCTGAACGTGATAAAACCTTTCTCCAGCGTCCTGCAAAAGAGCAACGTCCACTTCATTGACCGCGACGCTGCGCTGCTCAACAGCACTTCTTGACGTTTCCTCTAATTTGGTTTTCAACATTTGGATTGAGTTCATTGAAGAAACAAGTTCAGTCCCGCATCCGGATTCACCGAGAGCTATTTCCGCAAATCAAGAACGCAGACCTGGAACAACAACATGAGATTTAAACTGGGTTATTATCATCAACTTAAACTGTTAAAAAGATTTAACTTTTTTTTTTAAATAAAGCTGGAAATTAGAAACCAACTAAAACTAGTTAAAAATAAAAAGCAATATAACTTGGAAATTAAAGTTAAATTAATGTTAAAGTTAAAATAATTCAATAAATACCCGATGAAACCTTAATATTAGATGAAAAATGTAAACTAAATACAAATTAGAAATGTTGAGCTGGCAATTTTTTTTTTTTTTTTTTTTTACTAACTGGAAAATAACTAACATTAAATTAAAAGCAAAAAACAAAACCTAATCTAGATAAACATTAAAATTAGGTTGAAACTTTAAATTATATTACTAACTGGAAATAAATAAATAAAAAAATAAAAAAATTTCAGTTTCTAATTTTTCTCAACTTTTCCAAAATTTTCTTATTTTTTTTTACTAACTGGTAAATAATAACTAAAACTAAATAATAAAAAAAAATAAATAAAAAAATAAAAAATAAAAAGCAAAACCTAGGCTAGATAAAACTTAAAATTAGGTTAAAACTTTAAATTATATTACTAACTGGAAATAAATAAATAAATACATAAAAACAAACATAAGATTAAATTCAAGCTAAAGGTGAAATAAAAAAATTAAATCCAAATAACCTAAAAATAAAACTAAATATCAGATGAAAAACTTTAACGAAATGAAAATTAGAAAGTGAAAACTGAAATAAGTTGGAGCTCAAATTACTAAATGGAAATGAATTTACTAAAATAAATAAAAACTAACCTTAAAATAAAGCTAAAGATTAGAAGAAAAGTTTTCTTGCTTTGGGAAACCAAATAAAAAAAAGTTAGTCAAAAGCACAATTTACTAAGTGTAAATAAATATGAACTTAAAATAAAATAAGTTTTAAAAACCTAAATAACCTAAAAATAAACAAATATTAGATGAAAACTTAATTTCAATTTCTAATTTTTCTCAATTTGTTCCTAACTTTTTTACCAACTGTTAAATAATAACTAAAACTAAATAATAAAAACAAAATAAAAACCAAAACCTAGGTTAGATAAACCTTAAAATTAGATTAAAAACTTTAAATAAAAATAAATAAATAAAAATGCAATAATTTAAAGTTAGCACAAAAATTACTAACTGGAAATAAATAAATAAATAAAAATGCAATAATTTAAATTTAGCACAAAAGTTACTAACTGGAAATAAATAAATAAAATAAACAAACAAATAAACATAAGATTAAATTCAAGCTAAAAGTAAAATAAAAATAGATTAAATCTAAATAACCGAAAATAAACCTAAATATTAGATGAAAACTTTTCAATTTCCAATTTTTCTTAACTTTCCTAATTTTTTTTCTCAAATTTTACTAACTGGTAAATAATAACTAAAACTAAATAATAATAATAAAAAAAACTCAACTAGCACAAAAATTACTAACTGGAAATAAATAAATAAATAAAAATGCAATAATTTAAATTTAGCACAAAAATTACAAACTGGAAATAAATAAATAAATAAAAATGCAATAATTTAAATTTAGGACAAAAATTACTAACTGGAAATAAATAAATAAAAATGCAATAATTTAAATTTAGCACAAAAATTACTAACTGGAAATAAATAAATAAAATAAACAAACAAATAAACATAAGATTAAATTCAAGCTAAAAGTAAAATAAAAATAGATTAAATCTAAATAACCGAAAATAAACCTAAATATTAGATGAAAACTTTTCAATTTCCAATTTTTCTTAACTTTCCTAATTTTTTTCTCAAATTTTACTAACTGGTAAATAATAACTAAAACTAAATAATAATAAAAAAATAAATAAATCATTAAATATATTACATTAGATTAAAATAAATAAAAAAAAATGGTTAAATTAATAAAACGATAATTACAAATAAATAAAACAATAGTATACAATAAATAAACACAGATTTGGTAAAAATGATTAAATTAGATTAAAATAAGTGTTTAAAAAAAATAAATAGGGAAATAATAATTAGATTAAAATATGAGTAAATACAAATATTTAAAAATGATGAACGTACCGATCCGTCAGACGCACTCGCTCCCACTTTATCTCCCACACTGTTCCAGCAAACCTCAAATATTCCTCCCGTTCCTCTGTAGCTGTTCACCAACGCACCGCTCTGAAAAACACGTATAACTTCACCTTCACCATCATCATCTTTACAGCTGTTTGTGAGCAAACACTAGCGCTGCTGTACTGACCAGTGTGTCCCAGATGTGAACACATTTGTCAAAGGAGCCGCTGGCCAGGAACTTCCCGTCCGGACTGAAGGCCACGCTGTAAACGGGCTCCTGGTGTTTGGTGAGCGTGTGAATGCAAACGCCCCGCTCCACGTCCCATAACCGCACCGTCGAGTCAAAAGAAGCGCTGAGGAACAAAGCAGTGGTGCATCGTTAGGTTAACATGCATGTGATGATCACACAGATGTCTTTCATGAATGTGATATTTGAAAGCAATAGCCAAAAATACATTGTATGGGTCAAAAATACAGATTTTTCTTTTATGCCAAAAATCATTAGGATATTAAGTAAAGATCATGTTTTATGAAGATATTTTGTAACTTTCCTACTGTAAATACATCAAAACTTAATTTTTGATTAGTAATATGCATTGTTAAGAACTTCATTTGGACAACTTTAAAGGTGATTTTCTCAATATTTAGATTTTTTTGCACCCTCAGATTGCAGATTTTCAAATTGTAACTAACAAACCATACATCAATAGAATAGCTTTCATATGATGTATAAATTTAACAACAACAAAAAAAAGAGACCCTTATGACTTTTTTGTGGTTCAAGTCATTAAGTCTATGGTTTATGAAGTAAAATATGATCTTTTCAGGACTGCTATCCTGAAATGTAAAAAGCAAAGTTTCTTGTCTGAAAAATGTTATTATAAACATGCCTACACCATTATAATGGAAAATACAAAATATTATTATACATTATTATATATTTTTTCTATTTACTATAGTACTGTCCAGTTAACGTATAATTTTAATTTGATTATAAGAATGTCATTTTTATTTAAATCATTTAAAAATGTACTTTATGTAATTTATCATAAATTTAGTTTGATCTCATTTAATACATTTAATCTATTTTTGTATTTACTTATTTTAGTCTAATTATTATTTCCCTACTTATTCCCTAATCTGTTATATTTTTTCAGTTTTATTCACGTTTTTATTTGACAATTTTTTGAAACATTTATTTACATCTAATTTAAACAGATTTTTTATTTATTATTATTTTTTAATTTAATTTTATTCATTTTAATTTTTGATATTTATTTGAATACTTTTTAAATTTATTATAATCTAATTTAATATATTTAACCTACTTATACATTTCATCTAATTTTGTATTTACTTATTTTAATCTAATTGTTTATTTTAATTATTTTACTATTTTTATGTACTTATTTTCAATTATATTTTTATTATTATTATTTCAATCATTTCAATTTTATTTATTATTATTTAATATCTGATTTAATCAAATTGTCATAATCTGTTACTATTATTTATTATTTTCTTCTTTTATTATTAATGTAACCATTCTGATTTTATTTTAACGTAATTTAATCAATTTAATGTTTTATTTTATTTTGATGTTATTTATGTTTTCTGTTTTATTCAAGCATTTACTTTATTTTAATATTTAAAATTTACTTACATCTAATTTAAGCTGATTTTGTATTTCTATTTTTTTATTTTCTCTAATTGTATTATTATTTTTTTTACATTTATTTGAATCCTTTTCAAATTCATTTTGATTTAACTGAATACATTTAATTACTTTTGTATTTACTTATTTTAATCAAATAATTTTTTTCCTATTAATTTTTATTTACTTATTTTAATCGGATTTCTTTTATATTATATTTTTACATTAATCTGTTTTCATTTATTTTAACATTGTTTATTATTTATTTTCTTTTTTTTATTAATTTAACCATTTTTATTTTATTTTAATCTAATTAAATATGTTTTATTTATTTATTTTAATCTCTTTTTCTGTTCTATTAATATTTTTTAACATTTATTGTAAAACTAATTCAGCCGGATTTTGTATTTTTTTCATAAGTTTTTTATGCATTTAATCATTTTTTATTTACTCGTTTTAATCGAATTGTTTATTTTAATTATTATTTTACTATTTTTTAATCTGATTTCATTCAATTCTTTATTTATTGATTATCATTTTATTATCTAATCAATTTAACCCAATCATTTTTCATTTATTTTAATGTTTATTATTTTCATTAATTTAACCATTTGTATTTTATTTTAATCTAATTTATTATTATGTTTTATTTATTTATTTTTAAATCTCATTAATTTTTTCTGTTTTATTTGCTTTTAATATTTTATTACATTTATTGTAAATCTAATTTAATCAGATTTTGTATTTATTTCTAATTGTTTTTTTATTTTTTCTAATTTTATTCATTTAATTTTTTTTATTTAATCCAATGTTTGTATTCATTTATAATTATAAAAAAAAAGTAATTATTAGTTAACATTAGCAGTCAGCAGTCTCACATCAGCTCAATGTGACGTTACCTGGCTAGCAGGATGTTAGCATTGGGATTGTTGCTTCCGGCGCCCGTTGGGCTCCATTTGATGGTATAAATCTCTTTATTGTGCGCTTGAAGATCGTGAACACATGAATCGTGCTTCATACTCCAGATCTGCCATTAAAAAAAAAAACACAATTTGATCATATTTAATACACATTTACTATAAAAACGTTTTACCAATTAAAATATACAAATATTAGGATGTAATTCCTACCTTTAACGTCATGTCGTCCGAACAGGAAGCCAGCAGCATTCCCGATGGGTCCCATTTAATGGCGTTCACTTCATTCTGCAAACAGAAAAACATGTTTATATGCTGTTCAACAACCGCAAACCGGCTTGTGTGTTGGTTTTGGTTTGTGCTGCTCACCGTATGCCCTTGGAAGGTCTTGAGCGGACGCTCACTTCCTAGGCGACACACATGGATGCACATGTCAGTGCTGCAGGAGGCGAAGGTGGTGTTGTTCTGCCAGTCCACGTCCAGCGCCGGAGCTACGACAGTCAATAAACAATCAATAAATGACATCTTAATTTATTAATCATAACAAAATTCATCATAATTAAACTGTTAATGTTGTAAGCTTCCATTTGATTGCTATTGTCTTTGAAAAGTTCAAACTGACAATACAGAATTTCTGAAAAAAATTACAAAATAGTATAATTATTATTACTTGGAAAAGATTTAATTTCTTTCAAGTTCAGTTATTATTAGTGCAGTCAAATCAATTAATTGCATCCAAAATAAAAGTTTGCATACATATAAATGTCCGTGTGCGCTGTATATTTTTATGCATAAATATTCACACATACACGTATATATTTAATAAATAAATGTATTATATTTTAGAATTATTTATATAAATAAATATACACAGCACACGCACATTATGTAAACAAACTTTTATTTTGGATGCGATTAATCGTGATTTATTGATTTGACAGTAGTAATTATTATATTTCATTGTACTCACTACTGACTTAGTTTTAAAAAATGATATTAAGCTACTTTTTACATTTTATTTCATCTATTATATTTAATTTTATTTATTTTAATCTAAAATGAATAAATTAATAAAAAGAAGAAAATTAATAATACATATTAGATGTAAATAAGTAACAAAAGTGAACGAAGTTTATTCAAACCATTCAAATGAAATCTAGAAAAATACATTAGATGGAAAAAAAACAGAATTAAACAAATTTATTTTTGATCAACTTGTAATTAATTATTGTTAACTTATATAAATGTCATGTTTTAATTAATTAGACATGGTTTTTAAAAACTAAAATTTACTTATTTTCATTTAAAAAACAAATGAAATTCAGAATAAAAATGAAGAGAGAAAAAAACAAATAAATTGGAAAAAAAAACAGCTGATTTCATAGGGCTTAAAAACTTTATTTTCTGATCAACCAGGAGTTTTGGAAAAAAACGGAATACAGACAGAAAAAAAAAAAGAATTTTGAAAATAAATAAATGGAATCCAGAAACACAAAAATGGAATTCAGAGAAAAAAACAACAACAACAACAACAACAAAAAAAAAGGACAGGATTTTATAGAATAAAAATTTAAAATTTAAAATTTATAATATTATAATTTATTTATAAATTATAAATAAATATTATTTATAATTTATAAATAAATTATAATATTATAAATAAATAAATATTAAAAAAAATGGTTTTTAATAACTAAAATTTTATTTCACAATTAAATTGGAATCCAGAAAAAAAGGAATCTAGGATAAATAAATAAATTGATTAATTAATTAATAGATTTACATATATAAATGGAATCCAGAAAAAAAAATTAGAACTGGATTTCATAGACTCTACATATGGCTTTATTAATCTGAAATAAGACATGTTTTTTAATAACTAAAATTTAATTTCACCAATAAAATGAAAAATCCAGAAAAAAGAAAAAAAAAGAAAAAAAAAGAATCTAGGATAAATAAATAAATAAATAAAATGTATAATGTATTAATTAATTAATTAATTAAATAGATAATTTGGAAAAAAAAATAAATAAAAAATACATAATGGAATACATAAATGGAATCCAGAAAAAAAAAAAAAAAAGGAATCCAGGAAAATAAATAAATAAATAGAACTGGACTTCACTCTTGTCGGCTGCAAACTCACCAGAATGAAAGGGGAACTGCTGCTTGGCTTCACCTGTGTGAGCGTCCCAAATGATTGTCGTCTGCAGGAGGATGACAAACCACAGAAATGAATGAATGATTACAGAAAAAAGAGCCAGATAATAATAACCCCCTTCCTCTGAATGCACTGTACAGCTCTGGATCTAGCAATACCAAGATCATGGCTTTGATTTCCTAAATTAAATGTACAACACGAATGCAATGCAACTGTTTTGAATAAAAGCATGCGGCAAATGCTGACCTTATCGACTCCAGCGCTCAGAATGCTGTTGCCTTTCTTGTTCCACTTGAGTGCAAATATGGGTCCTTTATGCTGTCCGAGAGTGCTGCTGAGATTACCTGTTTAACACAGACTAGTTTAAAAGACAATGACTTGAGTCTGATTAGTGCTCAGTGTAAAAGAAACAACTCGACTTACCATCTTTTGTCCATATTCTTGCAAATCCGTCATAAGACCCGGTTGCTAACAGAGTGCCTTCACTCTACAGACCAAAAAAAAAAAAAGAAGAGACATTTTAAGGAACATAATGAACTACTATGCTTTTCACTAGAATTGTTTGAGGGTACAAAATGAATTCGCCAAGTGCCAAATGAGAGTAAAATTGACTTTTAATGACTATTTAAGTGCTATTAAATAAATCTGTTTTTTTAGGATAAATAAAAAACATAGTTTTAAACTTAATGTAAAAACAATCATTTGATCATCAGACTCTTCAGGAAAGTATGGAAAAATGTATTCATTCGTAATTTATGAATAATAAATAGCAATTTATTAGCTTTGCAAATTAAATAATTACATTTAAATACATGTTTTAAAATTATTTAAATTAGTTCTAAATCATTTTTATTATTTTTTTTTATATATACAAAGAACTACATTATTTTAAATGAAACTTTTAATAGTGCTATACAAATAAAGTTGCAGAACCAAATGATCTTCTGAGATTAATTTATTTAATAAATAATGAATTTATATTACTTTTCCACTTGTTTGTGATTATTGAATGTTTTTTTTTTTTTTAAACCATTCTCAGGAATTTCTACTGTATATTTTTTAAAGCTTGACAAAACTAGAAAAAAAAGTATATTTATTTCTCCTTGACTTTATTGTGTGTTATTAATTTCCATGATTTTCCAAGTCTAGACAACTTAGAACTTTTCCTAAAATAAAACAGAAAAAACACAGAATTTGGGAATAAAATAAAAAAAATGATTTCATAGGGCTTAAAAAGACATTGTTGGCCCACCTCATTATTAATTATAATTAATAATTTCAAATAATTAGACATGCTTTTTAATAACTAAATTTTAATTTAACCATTAAAATCCAGAAAAAAAGTATATTTATTGTAAAATGTGACTTTGTGTTATTAATTTTAATGACTTTCCAGGTTTAAAAAATTAATTTTTAAGATTTGCAGGTTTTCCTAACATAAAACTGAAGGAAAAAAAAAAAAAAAAAAAAAACAGAATTCAGGAATAAAACAAAATTGATTTCATAGGGCATATATTTTTTTTTTTTGATCAACTTGTAATAATTTGTTTCAATTAATTAAATGTGCTTTTTAATAACTCGAATTTAATTTAACCATTAAAATCTTTTTTCCACTTGTTTGGGATTATGGAATATGTTTTTTTTCCAGGAATTTACCATAAATATAAAACAAAAAGTATATTTATTGTTAAAAATTTCCATCACTTCATTATGCGTTATTCATTTATTTGATTAATTATTAATTATAATTAATTAAATGTAAATTAATAGACATGCTTTTTAAATAAATACAATTTAACCATTAAAATTTAGAATAAAAAAGATACACACATATACATATTTTAATTAAAAAAATTTTTTTTATATTTTAAAGCATGACAAACCTAGAAAAAGTATATTTATTGCATCATTTCCATGACTTTATTATGTGTTATTAATTTCCCAGATTTTCCAGGTCTAGAAAACATTTTTTAAATTCACAATATGTCCTGTCAAGGTTTTCCAAGACTTATAAAAGTGACTGAGAGATGCATCAAAATAAGTTCTGGCAGTTTAATCTTGATTTTTAGCTGTTTTCGCTTATTTGATATCATTTTAAGCATCTTGCAGTCCTAAAATGAGCTCCGGCTCTCTGAATTAAGAGCGCACTCACGTTCCAGTCTAACGAGGTGACGTCCTTGTTGCTGGGAACGTCCTGTCCTCCCTCTCGGATACAGTGCCGCAGGACCAGCTGAGTCGAGCCGCTGTTGCTGTTCTCATTCAGGTTCCATATGCGAGCCGTCGAGTCGCCAGAGCTACAGTATAAACAACAAATAATACAATCAACTTTTTAGGCAAGAAAAAAATATAATAGACATCCCCGGATTCCCCGATTGATTGACTACATTAATAATTGCACACTTTTTTAGAATAAGTACAATAAAATGAACACGTAAATGTGTATTTTGTTTTCTTTTCACTAGATTAAAAATAATGTGTTATTACATTTTTCATTTATAAAAATAAATAAAATATAATAAATGTAATTTAAAAAAAAGCATAAAATATGATTAATGCAAATAAATATAAATATAAATATATAAATATATATATATATATAAATATATATATATATATATATATATATATATATATATATATAAAAAATGACAATAATTATTAAATATTTGAGCTCAAATACATTTGGTACTATACAAGCCACTTCCAGCATGAGTTATACAAACTAATAACAGCATCAGCTCCATGTCTTTGAGGTCAGAGAGGTCAAATGAGAGGTCTCACCCTGAGGCCAAGAGGTCAGTGACAGGGTTCCAGGCGCAGATGAAGACCTCCGACTCGTGACCCCTCAACACCGTGGCTTTACTGGCGGGAATCTGGACCTCGCCATCCACCTCCATTGCCTCCACATGGTTATCTGACAGAGGAGAAACCGCTCGCAATTATAATCAATTTTTACCAATAGTGCTTTGCAGATCTGTGCATCTTTCAGAACTGAACTGAGAATGCAACTGCTGTGCATTTATTTATTAAATTAGGGTCCACAAAGCTCTTCACTATAACACATCTATATAAACGTTCAGTATAAGTATGCACTTCTAAAAGTAACAATAATTTATCTTAACAGTAAACCTATGTTCGGCAGCATAAAAATATATAAATGATTAAATCATAAAATTTGTGATTCATGAAAAATTTGTTTAATTTAAAAAAACAATTAGAAATTTAATTAAACAATTAGACAAATCTAGGAAAATGGAATTTGGGAAAAATCTAACTTTTTTCTAAAATGAAAATTAAGAAGAAAAAAAAACAACAACAAAAAACATTTGACAGGGCCATTATACTTCATTCTATATTATACTAATGTCAACTTTATTCCTCAAACATTCCTCTTTTATTGCCGAAACATTCCGACTTTATTCCCCCAAAAATTCTGACTTTTTTCCTCAAACATTCCGACTTTATTCCCAAACATTCTGACTTTATTCCCTAAAAAAGGTGACTTTATTCCTTAAAAAAAGCTGACTTTATTCCCAAACATTCTGACTTTATTCCCATAACATTCCAACTTTTTTCCCCGAGACATTCCGACTTTATTCCCTCAAATATTTTGACTTTATTCCTCAAAAATTCCATCCTTATTCATGAAACATTGACTTTATTTACCGAAAAATGTTGACTTTATTCCTTAAAAATTCTGACTTTATTCCCAAAACATTCCAACTTTATTCCACGAAAAATATTGACTTTATTCCCAAAGCATTCCGTCCTTTATTCCATGAAAAATGTTGACTATTCCTCAAACATTCCGACTTTATTCTCATAACATTCCACCTTTATTCCTGTAACATTAAGCCTTTATTCCCATAACAATCCAACTTTATTCCTGAAACATTCCGACCTTATTCCCAAACATTGACTTTATTCCCCCCCAAAAAACTGACTTTATTCCCAAAACATTCCGACTTTATTCCCTCAAACATTTGGACTTTATTCCCTTCGAAACATTCCAACTTTGTTCCCGAAACACTTTGACTTTGTCCCTGTAATCTTAGATTATTTTTATTTTTTTAACGTGGCAATAAAATCGTAAATTCAACACGTGACTTGAGAGTATTAAAATTTAATTAAACAATTAGATAAATCCAGGAAAACAGAAAAAAAAAATTTATAGGGCTGTTAAATTTTGTTCACCTGTTGTTGAAAATTGTACACATTTCTTGATTTCAATTAATTAGAAACTCTTCTTGATTACTGAAATTTAATTTAGCCATTAAAATGTAATCCAGAAACATTTAAAACGTTACCACCAAAGTGCATCTGTGATTATGCACATTATTAAAAGAGACTTAAACTGCACTCAAGCGAGATTTAATCAGGTAATCAAATCCATAACTAGAGCCAAGCTCCATTAGTTGACATTTTTGATATTAGTTCATTTGTTTTTGTGTTGGATAAATGACTTACTGAGTGTGTGAGTGCCGTTTTCCTCTCCGTTCACCGCAGTTTCTCCGTTCTTCGTGGCGTGGGGCTGAACGGCCGTTGAGTTGCTGGAGCTGTTAGGTTTCTGCTGCTGGTCGAGTTTGTCTCTAATCGCCTGCTGTCGGGTGTGAACCACGTCTGGCATCACGGCATCGACCAGCGACAGAGACTCTATCGGCCGGCCGTCAAACAGTGTGCCATCCTTTAACATTCAGAGAAGGCATTTCAAAACACAAACCAATGAGACACAAACAAACCAACAGAAACAGTTCATCTAGATAAAAAAAAACATATCCGATGGGAAGTATTTGGATTAATTGGTGCGAAAGGGATTTTTTTTTTTTTTTTTTACTTTTCCACTTGTTTGTGGTCAATTTAAAATGAAATAAAACTCACAAATGGCCATTTCTCAGCATGTTTATTCTAAATATTTTAGAGATCTGCATAACTAGGAACGTGTTTTTTCGTTATAAAAATTATTTTACTTTAAAATGTTATATAATCGGTTTATCAACATTTTATTAACTGTATTATATTATTTTAATTTCAAGCATTTAAGACTTTAGATCAAAAGATTAATAAAAAGTAATTTGAAATAAAATATAAAAAAAAAAATTACTTATTACAGCTAGTTGCCAATTATTAAAGCTGAAAATAAGATTAATACAAAAAAATGTTTTATATCATTATTACATTTTATAATATTAACATATATTTTTTCATTTTCAAATAATACATTTCATATTTTAATTATTTAGTTTAATAATTAAATTTACACATACATATTATAAATCTAACTACTAACTAAAATTAAAAGAACCAGAGAAAATATAAAAATAAAAACTATTATATTATATATTATAATATTAAAATTTTAAAATATATATTTTTTCATTTAATATATTTTTTAACCATTTAATTGAATAACATTTTTACATAATATTAAAAAAAAAAAAAAAACTAAACAACTAACGAAAATTAAAATAATCAAAACATAAAAATAAAAACTAATTTAAAATATTAATACAACTAATATAGCATCTCAATTATACAAATAATTAAACAGACAAATTAAAACATTTAATGGAAATAAAATATTTTCAAAATTACTTATTTTTCTCATTTTCATGTACTAAAACTAAAAAGAAAATGAATAAAAAACTAAAAATAAATATATAATAATAATAATAATAATAATAATAAATTATATATATATATATATATATATATATATATATATATATATATATATATGTTTTATTCTAATTTGAAAAACATATATTTTTCGCATTTGAAAATAAATAACATTTAATATATTTAATAATTTAATTTAATAACATTTTTACATAATATTAAAAAACTAACATAAAAACATACAAATAACATACAAGAACATACAAATAAAAACTAATTTAAAATATTCATACAACTATTATAGTACATCAAATATACAATAAATAGACAAATTAAAACATTAAATGGAAATCAAATAATATATTTTAAAAATTATTTTTCTCATTGTCATACTAAAATATATACTTTTTTAATATAAAATAATTACAATAATACATTTAATATATATTTTAATTAAAGAACATTTTTCTTATTTAAAAACAACCTAAAATTAAAATAATGAAGAACATAAAAATAAAAACTAATTAAAAGTATTAAATACAACTAATATAGTATCTCAATTATACAAATAAATAAAATTAAAATGGAAATTATAAATAAATTATAAATAAATAAATAAATATTTATATATATATATATATATATTTTAAAATATATTTTTTATTTTAAAATACATTTAAAAAATATTTATTTAATAACATTTTTGTATCATATTAAAACACTACTACATAAAATTAAAATAAACCGAAAACAAAAATAAAAACTAGCTTAAAATATTAATACAATTAATACAATATAAATATTAACAATATTAATTATTATAAATAAATGATTATAAATAAATTAATTAATAGTTTGTTGCCATAATGGCTTGACTAAGCAATAAATAATTATTTAGATTTTTTTTTGTTTATTACCATTAAAAAAAGTGCTAAAAAGCATGTCTATTTATTATTATGCCTTATAGCAGGTGAAAATTGTTTCTGCAAAACTCCAAATAAATCAGAAGACTTGGAAATGACAGACGGTTAATGACTAACCTCATTGATGCTGATCTCGGCCTCCACATATTGAAGGCCTTTCTGCAGGACAGAGATGAGGGCAGCAGGTGGCACCAGAGCCCCGTTGATGCTCGACTGACTGATGTGGCTCTCGATGCCAAACGTGAACGCAGAGTGAGAGAAACCTACAGCACAAAGGCCAAAGAGACCGGCTTTCAATCAGTGAACGCTCACTAGATTTTAAGCAATGAGTAAATGATTTCAGCTCATCTTAAAGTCTGTTTCACATTTGTTTCAGGTGATTTCAGGTGATTTAGTGGGGGTTTACCTGACTCCTGCAGATATCTGTAGACCAGAAAGTTGACCTCATCACTGGTAATGCTCATCTTAGCTCAACCTCAGAGGATGAGAGACACCAGAGCTCACGAACGGCCCCTACGAAAAACATGACATTCATACATTTAATGCTTTATTTAGGAAACGCTCCAGTCTGAAAACCACATGCAACCAAGGATTATGCTAACTCTGATTGGCTGATGACTTAAGAAGACAAAAGATTGTTTGGAAAAGAATGCATTTCATTAGAAAACACAGTTATACTTGATCGTCCATCAACTTATTCCAAAGTGACTGATATAATGCAATTAATATGTAGATGAGTTTGTTTCTTCATCAGGTTTGGAGAAATGCATCATTCCATTGATTATTAAAATGTAATTAAACAATTAGATAAATCCAGGAAAATGGAATTTGGGAAAAATATATTTTTTTTTCCTAAAATGAAATTAAGGGGGAAAAAAACATTTGATAGGGGTATTATACTTTATTTCCTAAAAAATGCAGACTTTATTCCTCCAACATTTTGCCTTTATTGCCAAAACATTCCGACTTTATTCCCGAAAAATGTTGACTGTATTCCTCAAAACATTCTGATCTTATTCCCAAGCATTCCGACTTTACTCCCCCAAAAATGGCAAGTTTATTCCTTAAATTCTGACTTTATTCCCAAAACATTCTGACTTTGTCCCCCCCCAAATTTTGACTATTCCTCAAACATTCCGACCTTACTCCACAAAAAATTTTAACTTCATTCCCAAAACATTCTGACTTTGTCCCCCGAAGATTTTGACTTTATTCCTCAAATATTTTGCCTTTATTCCTGAAACATTTTGACTTCACCCCTCCACATTTTAACTTTATTCCTCAAACATCCCAACCTTATTCCTCAAACATTCTGACCTTATTCCTAAACATACCGACTTTATTCCCAAAACACTGACTTTGTTCCCCCCAAAATTTTGACTTTATTCCTCAAATATTTTGCCTTATTCCTGAAACATTTCAACTTTATTCCCCCCCCCCAAAACTTTAACTTTACTTCTCAAACATTCCGACCTTAATCACTGAAAAATGTTGACTTTAATCCTCAAACATTCTGACCTTTTTCCCAAGCATTCCGACTTTATTCCCCCCAAAATGGCGAGTTTGTTCCTTAAAAATTCCAACTTTATTCCCAAAACACTGACTTTGTTCCCCCCAAAAATGTTGACTTTATTCCTCAAATATTCCGACCTTAATCACTGAAAAATGTTGACTTTAATCCTCAAACATTCTGACCTTATTCCCAAACATTCCGACTTTATTCCCCCAAAAATATTGACTTTATTCCTCAAATATTTTACCTTATTCCTGAAACATTTTAACTTTACTCCCCCCCAAAACTTTAACTTTATTCCTCAAACATTCCGACCTTATTCCCTGAAAAAAGTTGACATTACTCCTCAAACATTCTGACCTTATTCCCAAACATTCCAACTTGATTCCCCCAAAAATGTATTCCTTAAAAATTCAGACTTTATTCCCAAAACATTCTGACTTTGTTCCCCGAAAAATGTTGACTGTGTTCCCCAAACATTGATGACTCAAGAAGACAAAAGATTGTTTGGAAAAGAATGCATTTCATTAGAAAACACAGTTATACTTGATCGTCCATCAACTTATGTTCCAAAGTGACTGATATAATGCAATTAAGATGTAGATGAGTTTGTTTCTTCACCAGGTTTGGAGAAATGCATCATTCCATCAGTTGCTCACCAATGGGTCCTCTGCAGTGAATGGGTGCCGTCAGAATGAGAGTCCAAACAGCTGATAAAAACAATAGTAATCCACACCACTCCAGTCCATCAGTTAACATCTTGAGAAGACAAAAACTGAAACAAATCCATCATTAAGACGTTTTTAAATAAAATACGAGTTCGTAATCCATAATAACGCTTCCTCCAGTGAAAAAGTGGTCTGGTATGAACTTAGAAGAGAAATGCACAGATCAAGCACCGTTTACAAGCCAAAGTAGCTCTAAACATATGTGGCTGGATTTTGACGTGGGAAGACAGAATATCGACTCATAATAGATTCATTTCAGCTTTTGTCTTCTCAAGGTGTTAACTGATGGACTGGAGTGGTGTGGATTATTGTGATGTTTTTATCAGCTGTTTGTACTTTCTTTTTGACGGCACCCATTCACTGCAGAGGATCCATTGGTGAGACATTGACGCAAACTCATCTATATGCTGATAGCATTATATTAGTCACTTTTGAACACAGGTCGCAGAAGATAAAGTCATTTCAGATGATTAAAAACTACTTATATTCATTAAAATTAAAATTTTAGGTTGTTTTTTACATTTGCGTCCAATACAAAACACCATAATATGACTTCAGTAGTCAGCGAATGTGATCATTACTGTCAATGAGACAAACGGCAGTGAAATTAGCATCACAGTGTGACATGACCGTCTTGTTCGCAAGTGTTAAACAGTGCAGAATTCACCAAACTGCATCCAATTAAACGCACATTGGACTGGGTTTATTGCACAGGATAAATACATGCATCCTCTTATATTAGAGCTCATATGCATCAGGTGGTTTTGCTGACTAATGTGCTGCAGAAATAAACCCAGCGCTTCCTGAAGTGTGACTAAACAGCAGAGCGCAACATAAGCAGTTTCTGATTACAGGAAACAGGTTCAAACAAACCACGGCTCCAGATTAATCCATCACAAGAAAAACATACGGAGGCATTCGTAATTCACACACTGGCAGAAGACGGGAAAACTTGAGTATTACAGTTTGAATATATTCAATACTTAATATCAGATGCATTTATTCTGAAGTGAGTGATTTTTAAAAAGAAAAATACAATGAAAGTTTTCTATAAAAAAAGCACAATAATCTATATTCACAATGTTGATTAATTTTGAATTAAGATATTAGCCTAATATTTTACCAACCTGACTGGAAATGGGAACGAACACGAATGTTGTCAAGATTTTTTGCTCCTTTGGCCAACAACAAACGCCTTTTGTTCTTCAGACGGTTTTTTTCCACTCTTCTCCTTGATTTGTTATCATTTTTGGCAGCCTATAGTTCTCCAAATGTTTTTCCTGGCCTGACAGATTAGTACAGCCCAAAACATGACAATAAATGACCATTTTTAGCCGCAATAATTAGGAAAATATGCGAATTTCATTCGGTTTAGTAGTACTGTTTACATTCTTCTCGCATAATGAAATCATCCAGACTCAAACCAATGTCCATTTATTAATTTCAAAGAATAACTTAATATTCAATGCATTTATTCTAAAATGAGTGGTTTTCAAAATGTTTAATGTAAGAAGGAAAATCACAATGTTGCTTAACTGTATATAGCCTGTAAAACATGTGAATAAATATAAATTTACTTATTTTTCAGTCCTGCGGCTATTATATTTTTCACTAATATTTAATTAGTTTTTGTGTTTATATTTGAATTTTGTTTTTTAATTTTTTTTTAAGAGTAATTGTGAGTAGTTGTGTGTTTTTGTCATTTCAAATTATTTATTTTATTTTATGTCTACATAGTTATTTTTTTTGTTTCAGTTTGTGTGTATATGTGTGTGTGTGTATATATATATATATACACACACACACACACACACATACACATACACACACACACATATATATATATATATATATATATATATATATATATATATATATATATATATATATATATATATACATATATATATATACACACACACATATACACATATATATATATATATATATATATATATATATATATATATATATTTTTTTTTTTTTTTTTTTTAAATATTTGATTTTATTCCAGTTACCATTTATTTTATTTTTAATGAGTTTTTGTGATTATATTTCCATTTAAATAATTTTAATGAAATGATTTGTGTTTATCATGTTTATTTTAATTTGTAATTGATTTAATTTTATACATCTATATAGTTTATTAATTTTTTAATTTAAGTTCAACTAAAAAAAAATTAAAAAGCTGCCTCAACAATTAGCTTATATAAAATAAGTTATTTTTTTAATATTTGATTTTATTTCAGTTAACATTTATTTTATTTTTAATTTACTTTTGTGATTATATTTTAATTTTTATTTAATTTTAATGAAACCATTTTTGTTGTGTTTCCGTCATGTTTAATTTGTATTTTTTTAATTTTATATCTATATAGTTTCTATTAAATTTTATTTCAGTTTTAGTTATTTTAGTACACTAAGTTAAAATAACAAATAAAAAAAGTATAAAATATATAAAATGAGCTCATTTCATAAATATTTGATTTTATTTCAGTTAACATTTATTTTATTTTTAATTAGTTTGTGATTATATTTTCATTTATTTAATTTTAATGAAAGCATTTTTGTTGTGTTTTTGTCATGTTTATTTAAATTTTTTTTAATATTTAATATCTATATAGTTTCTATTAATTTTATTTCAGTTTTAGTTATTTTAGTGCACCAAGTTAAAATAAAAAAGTATAAAATATATAAAATAAGTTCATTTTTAAAATATTTGATTTCAGTTAACATTTATTTTATTTTTAATTAGTTTTTGTGATTATATTTTCATTTTTATTTAATTTTTATGAAAGCATTTTTGTTGTGTTTGTCATGTTTATTGAAATTTTTTGTCATTTTAATGTATTTTTTTTTATATCTATATAGTTTCTATTAATTTTATTTCAGTTTCGGTTATTTTAGTGCATCAAGTTAAACTAAAAAATATTTAAAAAAAAAAAAATAATAAGTATAAAAGATATAAAATAAGTTTTTTTATTATTTTTTTTTTTTTTATTTAATTTGATTTCAGTTAACATTTCTTTTACTTTTAGGTAACTAAAATGTATTTGTGGTTTTATTTTCCACTAACTAAAATAACCCTGCTACAAAACCACGAGAATATAAAAAGCAGCGATAAAAACCACAAAAGCAGCGAAACGGTTAACGTCAGCAGGTCTTAAGACATTAACAAGAACCCTGATGAATGAATACAAACTAGGTTAATACATAAAGGAAGGATAAAAACTGTCACAAGCACAGAGCCAAAAGAAACCGCAGGAATGATTAATGTGGAAAACAGGACGGACGAGACGAAAGAAGATGCATGAGAGTCTGCAGAGGGCCTCATTTTCTCCTGGCTGGTCTCCTCTGACAGATGTGCTCTCAGGATCTACAAACAGCAGCCATTTTCTCCTGAGCGGTGTTAAAAAAGTCATTTCCTGCGGCCGCATGAGGCTGAGATCAGACTAATGAACCCACAAACTGAGAAATCATCTATACATTATGACTCATTTCTGCCGATGAATCACTGTGGACAAGCTGAAGTCTAATAAAGCGGTAATATTGTGATTTCCGTGGAGTTGAGTTCTGTTTGCATCACTGATTCACTAATTTCCTGTTTATCACTGTAAAGCTGCTTTGAAACAAATCTGTATTGTATAAAGCGCTACATAAATAAAGGTGACTTGACTTTAAAATCACTAACACAGTCTCTCGAAATGCATCGCTTTAATAAAATGGTGGCAAAAAATAAAATGACTAATAAATGTTCAATAAATAGTAACATTTATCAAAAAAAAAGTAATATAGTTTATAAATGTAGTCATTTATGGTTGAATGAAATACCAAATATGATTCTCAGGTGTGTGTTTATCTCATATTAAAATAAAATAAAATAAATCATTATATTTAGACTTGTCACAATCATGCATTTTGTGTTGATTATTTATTGTCATACAAATAATTAAGATTAATGATTTAATTCTGTTTTGCTGAAGTCAAAGTATACTAAGAAGACTAATATTTTATTTTATTTATAATTATATATGATTCCAAGTAAAAAAAAAAAAAAAAAAAAAAAATACAATTGTAATATGATAAAATTATCATTTGGCAAGTAATAAAGTTCATAAATGTAGTCTTTAAGGTGTGTTTATAAAATAAAATAAAATAATGATTTAACTCTGTTTTGCTAAAGTCATTGTGTAAGACTAATACTTTATTTTTATATATGATTCCAAATGTTAAAAAATAATAATTGTATAATGAATTATCTTTTTATAAAATAAAATAAATAAATAAAAAAATTTAATATGATAAAATATTATTTTAGCAAGTAATAAAGTTCATATATGTAGTCATTTATGGTTGTCAAGCAATGATAAAATATAATTTTATCTCATGCAAATAAAAATAATAAAATAAAATAAATTATTATTCATTAATTTTAGATCATGAATTTTGAGTTGATTATTTATTGTCATACAAAATATTTTTAATTTGTATTACTTATTTTTTATTATTATATACATTTCTTAGTAAAAAAAAAAACAAAAAAACATTTTAATATGATACAATTATCTTTTGGCAAGTAATAAAGTTCATAAAATGTAGTCTTTAAGGTGTTTATAAAATAAAATAAAATAAATTAAAATAAAATAATGATTTAATTCTGTTTTGCTAAAGTCATTGTGTAAGACTAATACTTTATTTTTATATATGATTCCAAATGTTAAAAATAATAATTGTATAATGAATTATCTTTTTATAAAATAAAATAAATAAATAAATAAATAAATAATAATTTTTAATATGATAAAATATTCTTTTAGCAAGTAATAAAGTTCATATATGTAATCATTTATGGTTGTCAAGCAATGATAAAATATAATTTTATCTCATGGACATAAAAATAATAAAATAAAATAAAATTATTATTCATTATAAAATAAATAAAATTATTTTTAGGCCTGTCATGATCATGAATTTTGAGTTGATTATTTATTGTAATACAAATAAAGTATTACTTGTATTACTTATTTTTTATTATTATATACATTTCTTAGTAAAAAAAAAAAATCTTTTGGCAAGTAATAAAGTTTATAAATGTAGTCATTTATGGTTGTCAAGCAATGATAAAATACAATTTTATCTCATGGAGATAAAAATAATAAAATTAAATGAAATTAAATAAAATTATTATTCATTATTTTTAGGCCTGTCATGATCATGAATTTTGAGTTGATTTACCGTCATACAAATAAATTATTATTTGTATTATTTATTATTATATACATTTCTTAGTAAAAAAAAACAAAACATTTTAATATGATAAAATAATCTTTTGGCAAGTAATAAAGTTTTGAAATGTAGTATTTATGGTTGTCAAGCAATGATAAACTACAATTTTATCTCATGGACATTAAAAAAATATATTATATTAAAATTATTATTTGTATAAATTTTTTATTATATACATTTCTAAGTTTTTTTTTTATATATATACACATAAATATACACAGCAAACAGACATATATTATGTAAACAGCTTTGTTTTTGCAAGTAATTAAATCACAAATTAGTCGATTTGACAGCTATTTTATATATATATATATATATATAATAAGACATGACATTGCACATTTGTGGTATTTCAAGCGCTTAAATTTCCCTTTTTTGGACAATTATTGTGGTTTTCTTAAATCATTTTAATTACACACACTTTATAAATAATGGTGACAGGCCTAATTATTGTAACATTGTGTGTAAATCACAGACAATTACACAATTTTGCCCAGAGGCTGATCAGCAACTGTAGGCTCATTTTCTTCAAACACAAAAGCATCTAGTGCAAATATTGAAATTAAACAAAACAGAGACTGATTCAGTCAACAGCAGCCGATCTGAGCAAAGACAAACTTAAGTCATCAACAGAGAGATTAACGATGATATAAAGGATGTTTATGGCCAATTTCAACCTTAATGTCTGTCACACTTTACAGCCCTATCATGTCCAAACACTGTAACACACTTATATAAGACAACAAATATAGTCTAACATTACTGTATGGCTTTGTAGGACTCAATGATGACACAATAAAAATTCACAAGGCTATTGTAAGAATAAATAAAAGTTATGCATTCAAATAATTAGACATGCCAAAACCAGAATTTGGTAACAATAAAACATTTTTGTTAAACCTTTAATAAACTGATGTTCAGTTGTATAAGTTTCATGATTTTAATTAATTAGACATGCTTTTTTGCTAAGAATTTAAGCATTAAAAAAAAAAAAGCCCAGAAAAAATTAGAACAAAAACAGAAGACAGAAAAATTAAGCTTACATTTATGTTTCAACAAATGAAAAATTCTGCTTGGTAAATGCTCTAAAACTTTTTGACATTCATATTACCCGTTTTATATATTTAATACTTGGTCAATTTATTGACTTGTTTGGTTAACTTTGGATTAATATTTTATTTTAATACTGTGCAGTGCATAAAATTGAGATTTGAGAAATGGTTGAAGTCAGTGTTCAATATATAATGTTAAGTTTAGAAATGTTGTGCATCCACTTATTGTTAGTGTGACATTTTAGCATGCGAATGAAGGGGAAAACTTCAAGATATCGGGCCAAAAAAAAAAAGGCCATTGGCTGACCCTGACCTCTAAACATTCTGAAATACTGTAAATCTGCCCATTAAAATTGTGACAATTATGCTAATGTGCTACATTGTGCTATATTTGCGTTTTAACTTTTTTCATGATCATGACACTATGGAAGATAAATAGTTAATAAAAAAACAACAACAAACAGTCAGAATAATTACATTTCACCATATAAAAATGAGATTGCTACAATTTTTACAGATATTACTGATTTTTGCATTCTAAATTAAGCTACTACCAAATGTGTATTTCTAAGAGACAATTTATTATTATTATTATTATTATTATCATCATCAGGTAACAAACTGGTTTCTTGATTTACATTTAGACATTTATTTACATTTAGATTTGACAATATTTATCATTAAAAGATGCATAACTAAGAAATACTCTATTAATTTTTCTATTAAGATACATATTTTGTTAAGGAAAAAATTACTGGAAAAACTGATGAAATAAAAAAAAAAAAAAAAAAACCCACAAGAAGTGTTTGTCATGTTCTGAACATAAAGAATATTTTAAAGCCACAAAACTGTGTTTTTTTTTTTAACAACTTTTACATTGTAGCAAAAATCTGCCTTTAAACTTTTTAATTATCATTTATCATGACAATTATCAATATCAACTGATATAAATATATATATCATCCAGCACTAACCTCTGTAGTACAAGACATTTTGTTAATACTGATTTCATTTGATTGAAAAATAAAATAACAATTAAAACATTTTATTTGAAAAATAAATAAATAAATAAATATTTTATATATATATATATATATATATATATATATATATATATATATATATATTTTTTTTTTTTTTTTTTTTTTTTTTTTTTTTTATATTGACATAAAACATGATATACTTTTAATGAAGTTGCCAAAAATGTCATTACAAAGGTAAAAAAAATTCTCCTGTAAATAACTTTAAGGAGTCAAATATCACCTCATAATGGAAAGGCAAATTTTTGATCAGATGAGATTATTGATTAGCTCCTAATTGTTTTTAAGTTGGGAGCACAAGAAATTAATTTTTCTATTAAGACACTTATTTTGTTAAGAAAAAAAACAAAACAAAACAAAACAAAAAAACTTGTGTTTGTCATGTTCTGAACAAAGATTATTTTAAAGACAAAACTTTCTGGTTTTTATAACTTTTACATTGTAGCAAAAATCTGCCTTTAAACTTGAAAGAAATAAAATAAATTTAGATTTATTGTCATAATTATCGATATCTAAAAAAAATTGTGGTTATAAAATTGTAAAATATAAATGTTTTTTTGCTATATCGCCCAACACTAATCTCTGTAGTACAAATACATTTTGTTAACACTGATTTCATTTGATTGAAAATATATCCATTTTTATATCCAAGTGACATAAAAGATTATATACTTTTAATAAAGTTGCCAAACATGGCATTAAAAAGGAAAAAAAATAACTTTAATGAGTCAAATATCACCTTGTAATGATCAGATTTTTTAATCCTGAAATTTTGACTGTGCTCCTACATTTTTTAAGTTACTTGCTCCTAAAAAGAAAAGTAAGCATAAAGCCCTGTACAGTCTCTTTCTCAGTCTCAACATCAGCTCATCCTGGCAGATTTGGATTTGCAGTGAATGCCGAAGGCTTTGCTCGAATCCTGGAGAAAATCCCAAGACCGAACTCCCTCACTTCAATCCTATTAACCATTAACTCAGTCAACTTGCAATGATTTACAACTCTGAGCAAAGCTATTTATAACGGCGCGACAAGCCGGAGCGTGGGAGTGGATGTAATCTCAGTATGAGAATGAATAGAGATTAGACATGGGAATCAGATGCAATATAACTGATATGATTACATTCTAGCGCATTCTGGGCGAGACACTGCAGGTGAATACGGTAAAAACATTGACTAATAGTTATCACTTTATTTACCCAGTTGATTGACTACATTGATAATTGCAAAAAATTTTTGTATTACAAGTTTTCTAAACTGTTAGGTTTAAATATGCAAATGAGCAATGATTTAATGAAACATGCGCTAATTTGTATAAACTTCTAGTACAAAAATCTAAACACTAGATGAAGTCAGTTTTTTTTTTTTTATTATATACGATTCCAAATAAATAAATAAATAAATAAATAAATATGATAAAATTATCTTTTGGAAAGTAATAAAGTTCATTAATATAGTAATTTATGGTTGGCAAACAATCTAATACTGAATGTGCTCCACAGGTGTGTGTTTATCTAATGAATAAAATAAAATAAAATAAAATCATCTTTAGGCCATTCATGATCATGAAGTTTGTTTTGATTTATTGTCATACAATTAATTGTGATTAATGATTTAATTCTGTTTTGCTGAAGTCATGGTGTAAGACTAAAACTTTATTTTTTATTATATACGATTCCAAAAAAAATCTAAATAAAATAAAATTTCAATATGATAAAATTATCTTTTGGCAAGTTATTAAGTTGAATTAGTCATGAATTGTGTGATGATTATTTATTTTTATATTTATGTAAATGAGCATATATTTGCATACATTTCTATTACAAGAATCTAAACTCTGGATGAAGTCAGTTTCAAAATTCTTGTTTAATTTACTTTGTTTTATTATTATATATGATTCCAAATGTCTGTATGTATGTGTATACATTATATATATATATATATATATATATATATATATATATAAATAATAATAATAATAATAATAATAACAATAATAATAATATTTTATATATATATATATATATATATATATATATATATATATATATATATATATATATATATATATATGAATATGATGAAATTATCTTTTGGCAAGTAATTAAGTTCATAAATGTAGCAATTTATGGTTGTCAAGCTATAAAATACTGAATGTGCTCCACAGATTTGTGCTTATCTTATGGACAAAAATAAAATACAATAATGATTTGATTCTTGCAAAAAAAAATGAAGCAGAGAGCGCTACATGGGTATCTAAATAGAAAAACCAACACTGGTGCTCATTGGAAGTAGTAGAGGTAAAGATCCATTTAAATAGAAATACTTCCAAGGCTCTCACACGGTAAGGTAAAAAGCCTTTAATATACTGGGCTTAAACCATTACAAATAATTAAAAATAGGGCTACGGCTTCAGGACAGATATCTATTACTCAAACAAGTATTCTTAAACTGGTGTTAATCACAGAGTCATCAGAAGCGGCTGGTTAACAAGTAGGTGTGGCTAAAACTAGCTTCTTGGTACAACAGCAAAAATACACCATTTAAATAAATTTGAAAAGGAAATAATAATAATAATATACTAATGGTAATACTTTCAAAACTAGACATCAACAATGGTATAAATTACAAGAATGGTAAAAAAAAATAAAAAATCTATTTCTTCATTAACACCTGGAGGCTTAGTAGCCGAAGTGTATGGATCCAAAAAGTCTCTTATTGAACAAGGAATAGATTCAATTGCAGCCACTTTAAGGGAACTCTCAGTGACATGACCAAACTCAATGATTTGATTCTGTTTTGATGAAGTCACGGTGCAAGACTAATACTTTATTTTTTTGTTATTATATACGATTCCAAATGTAAAAATATATATATATATATATAATTATAATAAAGATAAAATTATCTTTTGACCAGTAATAAAGTTTATTAATGTAGTAATTTATGGTTGTCAAGCAATGAAATACCCAATGTGCCCCACAGGTGTGTGTTTATCCAATGGATAAAAAAAAAAAAAAAAAAAAAAAAATTATATATATATATATATATATATATATATATATATATATATATATATATATATATATATATATATATATATATATATATATATATATATATATATATATATATATATATATATATATATATATATATACACACCCGATGTTATACATGATTTCAAATTTTTTACAAAAATTATCATTATAATATTTTTTTAATTATTATATACAATTCCAAAAAAAATAAAATAAAATTTGAATATGATAAAATTACCTTTTAGCAAGTAATTAAGTTCATAAATGTAGTCATTTATGGTCATCAAGCAATAAAAATACAGAATTTTTTTATTGTTAAATTACATTTTAGCAACCAAAAAGCATCTAATTGAAATCATATAATTTAACAACATAATAATAAAGTTCACCAAAAATGTTAATATTTAATTAATATTTTTTTTTCCTATATCGATTTTCTTACAAATTCTGTTACAATTTTTCTGGATTCAATTTTACATGTTAATAATAGTTATTTTTTAATAGTTCAATTTTAATAATCAAAAACCACGTCTAAAACTTTTTAATCATAAAACTTATACAGTTTAACATTAAGCGTTTAACGAAAATTCAATTTTTAGGACCATATGAAATGTTTACAATTTTTTTATTTGATATAAATTTATATATACATATAAAAAAAAAAAAAAAAATTTTGTCCCGTGGCCACAATACTAGTTATGTTTATATTTTCTTTTTTTAAATATATTTTCATTTTATATTTGCATGAATTTTGTTGTGTTGTTATTTTTATTTAATATTATTATTTTTTGATATGGTTTTATTTCATATAACTATAATAACCCTGCTACAAAACCACGAGAATAAAAAGAAGCGATAAAGAGCACAGAAGTAGTGAAACGGTTAACATGAGCAGGTTTTAGGACATTAAATTTGAATAATCAAAAAAATTAATCTAATCAAATAAATTAACAGAACTTTAACAATTCAAGAACTTAAATTTAAAAACATTTTTTTACAAAAACTCTCCTATGAAACAGCCAGATGTAAATAATTTAATTATTTATATGTTTTATTTATATATTTATATATTTAATTATTTACATTTATATGTATTTATATGTAATTACACAAAAAAAGTAACAATTCCTCCTTTTTTTTTGCCAAAAACAACCCCAAAAATATCTAGATGCTGCACTTCCTACAAAAATCTAAAAATACACAAAATAAGACAAGAACTCTCTCTAATTTCTGTCTGATCTAACATCTGGTTTCCTCACAGATGGTGTTAAAAACTCAACAGCTCTGAATGAGACTTTTACCCTCAGTCCAAATATTTACAATAGAGCTGTACCGTAGTAAACGGAGTGAAACCGCTTCACCTCTGGCCCTTCTGGCCAACAAAAACGCATGCTGTGATGGAAATAATATACGCAAGTACATACTGCAGCTACAGCACTACACCTATAATAATAATAAACAAAAAAAGTATTTGCCCTCATGGGTTGGGTTAAACTGTCTATATGTTACTGATATTTGTCCATTTGAAGTTGATCAGTATTGGTCAATTATATTTAGATAGTGAGTAACTATGACTATTATCATACAGTTTCCAACCTCACAAAAGAACGCTTGTTCAGTAAAATGAGTCACTGCATGAAAATGAGAAAATATATTTTGCTTAAATTAAGCCTTTTTTTTTTTAAACAGAGTTTCAGCACTTTGTGACCAAAAGTTCAATTTCTAGCCAATGAAAAATCTAAAAATCTGATATTTATACATTTCTTTCCATAGATCAAATAAATATAAATATATATTCATACATACATATACATTCGGCATGTTATTTACATTAATTTTTTTTTTAATAAAGACTATTTCAGTCTTTTTACTTAATTTCAGGCTTAATTCAGTGCGCTACTTGCTGTTTCTTTGTAATTATTTGTGAAAATCTCTAGCAATTCCACACTTTTTATATTATATATATATATATATATATATATATATATATATATATATATATATATATAAATATTTTTAGAAAATATGTAAAATAAATATATATTTATAAACAAATTTAGCAGTGTTATTTACACTGTTAAAAAAAAAATAATTATAATAATATATATATATACACACACACACATTTTATTTAAACAAATATTCTTTAGTTCATTTAATTTGGAGTGATGCTGCAAGTTGCAATAATAAATCTGATTACATAAAATAAAAAGTAAAAAAAAAAAAAAATCTGATAAAATGACTGTCACATCAATACATTTTCTATTTCAGAAAATATTATGTAAAATAAATCTAAATATATTCATAAACAAATTTGGCATGTGTTATTTACACTGTCAAAAATTATTAATTTTTATTTATAAATAAACAAGGATTATCGAGTACCTCTTTTGAGAAAATATAATTTCAGTCTTTGTATTTCTAAATTTCACGCTTAATTTAATGTTAAAGTGTTACTTGCCTTTTCTCTGTAATTATTTGTGAAAATTACTAGCATTTTTTGGGGAAAAAAAATTGTTACACATACATACACACATACATATATTTTCATATCTATATAAATGAATGACAACATCACCACCAATCAAATGAACTGAAAAAAAAAAGTTTTTATTAAAATATACTGCATTAATGTTATATTTTATTTAAATAAATAAATAAATATATTATATTATTATATATTATATTATATATTTCTTTTTTAATTATTTAAAAATATTCTTCAGTTCATTTGATTTGGAGTGATGCTGCAAGTTCCAATAATAAATCTGATTACATAAAAAAATTAATAATTAAATAATTAAAAAAATTAAATCATGTAAAAAAACAAAAACGAAAAATATATATCCAAACTTTAATTTTATGTAAAATAAATTCAAATACATTCATAAACATACATTCAGCATGTGTTATTTACATTTTTTTTTGTAAATAAAGCAACGATTATTGGAGTATCTCTTTTGAGAAAACACAATTTCAGTCTTTCTACTTCAAAATGTTATCATTCAGTGTTACTTGCCGGTTCTTAATTAAATTTATATAAAATTAAATATTAAATATATTTATTTTATATATTATATACACAGATAGAGATAGTGTATATATATATATAATTTTTTTTTTTTACATTAATGCAGTATATTTTAATTTAAAAAAAATATATATATATATTTTATTTTTATCACATATTTTATTAAAAAAATATTTATTCTTCAGTTTATTTCAGCTTTATTTGGAGTGATGCGGTCACATTTAATACATTTGCGTCCTAAAAGTCATTAGGATATTAAGTAAAGGATTAGGACTTAATTACATATTAAGTAAAGTTCATGTTTCATGAAGATATTTTGTAAATTTACCACCGTAAATATATAAAAACTTAATCTTTGATTACTAATATACACTGCTAAGAACTTTAAAGGCTATTCTGTCAATATTAAGATTTTTTTGCATCCTCAGATTCCAGATTTGCAAATAGTTGTATCTACTAACAAACTATACATCAATGGAAAGCTTATTCAATTCATCTCAACTTGATCTTTATGACTGGTTTTGTGGTCCAGGGTCACACGTGTTACATAAGTGATGCTGTCACAGGATTCTTGCAGGATCAACAAGTGATGGAGGACTTCAGCTTCAGATGAACACCAATAACAATTTTTAGGAACATCAAGTTAGTATGCAAAACTAACTAAACCACTTTCATTATGGATAGATATCATAACGAAGTTAAGTTACACAGTTTAACTAATCAACTTTTGCCCTCATATTGTAATTTCCTTTCGGTATTTCAGAAAGTGACTCAGAAGATCTGTAAAATACATTTTTTGGGTGAATATGCCCTACACACTAAAGTTAACAGAACTAGTATGAGAAGTAAACTAAACCACTTTCATTATGGACAGATATCATAACTAACTTTTCCCCTCACATTGTAATTTCCTTTCTGTATTTCAGAAAGCGACTCAGAAAACCTCCAAAATACCTGTTTTGACTGAATATGCCATACTAACTAAAGTTAACAGAACTAGTATGCGAGAGAAGTAAACTAAACCACTTTCATTATGGATAGACATCATAACTAAGTTTAACTAATCAACTTTTGCCCTCATATTGTAATTTCCTTTCTGTATTTCAGAAAGCGACTCAGAAGACCTCCAAAATACCTGTCTTGACTGAATATGCCATACTAACTAAAGTTAACAGAACTAGTATGCGAGAGAAGTAAACTAAACCACTTTCATTAAGGATAGATATCATAACTAAGTTAAGTTACACAGTTTAACTAATCAACTTTTCCCTCACATTGTAATTTCCTTTCTGTATTTCAGAAATCGACTCAGAAGATCTCTAAAATACCTGTTTTGGCTGAATATGCCCTACTCACTAAAGTTAACAGAACTAGTATGAGAAGTAAACTATCTAGTGTGGACTAGGAGCAGCCCCTCCCCCACCCGCCTCATCCTCAGCATGTGCCGTTGAATCTGGCGGTTTATTTCAACGTGTTTTACCACAAAAACTAGACAAAATGAACACTATCAAGTGTCCATCAGTGTATATCATTCTCTGAGGAGCTTAACAAACACAAAACACCGTGGAAATGAGACTTTGGCGCCGAAAGAGGGTGAGTGGGAATAAAGTTCCCGGCTCGCGGTCCGTTTCTCCTCAGAGAACACGTTAATCCACACCGGAAAAGTTCAAAACGACGGAAATATCGCCTCTCCTTACCGTCAAGAATCAAGTTGCTGCTTCTCTTTCACTTCCACCGGGAAAATATCCTCCAACTTCAGTGTGCGAGCCGCGACTTTACACCCATCTTCGGTCGGATTTCCCCCCTCAGCGCCTCGGGCTCGTTATCGGCGGTAGTCCGTTAAAAGATCGACGCGGAACAACAATCCGGATCTCATCTGCCAAAGTTCGCGTTTAAATGGCGATCCTCCGTGTTTTTAAGACAAGTTTCCTGTGTTTCTCACTGAAATGAGCGTCGGAAGACAGCAGCGGCGCGCACGCACTTACTACAGGAGAGAGAGAGAAAGAGCGAGAGGCGGGCTGTGTTTCCGTACCTAGTGAGCGCCCTACCGAGGGTACCACCCTAGCATACTACTCTTACTATTTCTGCACTATATAATATTTATATATTTAGTTTTTTTTTTTTTTTTTTTTTAAAGTGTATATAAATGATTTTAAACATTAAAGTATTTTAATAGAAAATGCTAAATTAAATATTTTTAATTCTAAATTATTTTTATTGTAAATTTTAAAAATAAATAAATTGTTATTTATTTATATAAAGTTGAATACAGTTGAAAGTTTTATTTTAAAAATTAAAGGATTTAAAAATATATTTAATAAATATATATTTATTTTAAACAGTAAACGATTTTAATAAAGAATGCAAAATTGTACATTTTAAGTTTTATTGAAAATATTCTGTTTATTTTATATCTTAAATATTATTATTTATAATTATTAATAGTATTGCTTTTTATGTACAAAGTTGAATTCAGTTACAAAATTATTTTTATTTAAATATAAAATTGAATTATTAAAAATGCTAATTATATTTTTTATTTTAAACAGTAAATGATTTTAATCTAAAATTGAATTCAAATGCAAAATTATATATTTATTTATTTATTTTAAACAGTAAAGGATTTTAATATGAAGTGCATTTTTTTAATAAAAAATGTATTAAACATAAAAAAAATATTTTACATTTTAAATAGTGTATATAAAATTGAATTTTATATATATATAAAATTGAATTCAGTTGCAAAAATATTTTATTTATATAAAATGTAATTAACATGCTATATTATATTTTTATTTTAAACAGTAAAGGGTTTTAATAAAGAATGCAAAATTATATATTTTTAATTTTAATTTTATTAAAAATTATTATGTTTATTTAATGTTTTTCTATTGTTAATGTTTATTTAAATACAAAATTGAATTCAATTGCAAATTCTTCTATTTATTCTATTTCTATTAAATATAAATTATTATATTTATTTAATGTATTTCTATTAGTAATGCTTATTTAAATACAAAATTGAATTTTGGTTTAAATTAAAAATGCAAAATTATATTTTTAATTTTATTAAAATTAAATTTATTTAGTTTTTATTAGTAATGATCCTATATGGAATTAAATTGCAAAAGTATTTTTGTACTTATTTGTAATTGTTACTTATTTATATGAAATGTAATTAAAATGCTAATTATATATATATATATATATATATATATATATTTTAAACAGTAAATTATTTTAATCTAAAGTTTAATTAAAATGCAAAATGCTATATTTATTTATTTTAAACAGTAAGGGATTTTAATATGAAGTGCAAAATTATATATTTTAAATGTAAATTTGATTAAAAAATATTCTATTTATTTTACATTTTAAATAGTAATTTTTTATATGCAAAATTGAATTCAATTGCAAAAATATTTTATTTATTATTTATATAAAATTGAATTAGAAATGCTAGATTATATTTTTTTTTAATAATTTACTGTTTAAAATAATATATATATATATATATAATTAACATTTTAATTACATTTCATATAAATAAGTAACAATTACAAATAAGTACAAAAATACTTTTGCAATTGAAAATAAAACTATATTTATTTTAAATGTTAAATAGTAAGGTCTGTTATTCAAAAATGTCTTAAAAATGCAAAATTATATATATATATATTTTTTTTTTTTACCAGGTTAATTGTCCAACAAGTGAACACTGTGCATCTGATTACTTGGTAAACTAACATCACACTTATTATATAAGCAATGCACACACACAAACAAAAACACCCACAAAATATACAGTTCTATAATTATAAAGTGATTTTGCAATAAACACATTTTAACTAAATCAAAATTATTATTTTTTTCTGACTATTACATGCTTTAAATAAAGACTCGTCCATGCTGTCTATGCAGGGCGCTCACTGATTATTGTGACAGAGCCGTGGAGAATGGGGGGAGGGGGGGAGTTTTGTACTTTGTGACCCACAATGGAAAAATGAGCAGCTGACCTTAAACCTGCTTATTCAACAGCACAAATCGGAACACATCCACTGTCAAATAACACACTCATCGCCATTTTGTGCCTCCGACTTCTGAATACTTTCAAGCATATTTGATGTACGGAAACGGAAGTGCGCTCGGGTTTTGGAAAGCAATCCTAATAGCTTCTTTTTATGTTTGGTTTTTGTCAACAACCTTAAACGAACATTCACACAACATTTGAGAGAGCTTTTTATACTGTTAATTAATTTAAAGGCTCTATATATACGTGTTTTACCATTTATCTTGTCTTGTTCTGGACATGCTGTAATAATGATTATTTTAGGTTTTATTATTTTATAATACAATAATTTCATAAACTATAAGATATACATATTTTTTTATTTTAAACTGTAAATGATTTTAATGCAAAATTGAATTAAAATGCAAAATTATATTTATTTTAAATATAAAATAGTAAGACGTTTTATACAAAATTGAATTAAAAATGCAACAATATATATACACATAATTGTGCATAAATGATTTAAAAAAATTATTGTAAACTATTAAATTATTTTAATGCAAAATTAAATTCAAATGCAAAATTATATTTTTAAATGTAAAATAGTAAGAGGTTTTATGTGTATGTATATATATATATATATATGTATATATATAAAGTGAATTATTTTAATACAAAATGTAATTACAAATAAAAAAATATATTTTCATCATTTTAAACTGTAAATCATTTTAATGCAAAACTAAATTAAAATGCAAAATCATATTAATTTTAAATGTAAAATAGTAAGATGTTTTATACAAATGTAATAAAAAATGCTAAATTATATATATATATAGTACATAAATTATTTTAATACTAAATGTAATTACACATAAAAATATATATTTTTATATTTTAAACTGTAAATGATTTTATTGCAAAACTAAATTAAAATGCAAAATTACAAATTTTTGTATAAGACATTTTATACAAAATTTAATTAAAAATGCAGAAGAAATTTATTAATATATATTTATTTATTTATTTTTGTTACATAAATGATTTTAATGCAAAATTTAATTAAAATGCAAAATTATATTTGTAAATAGTAAGACGTTTTATACAAAATTGAAAGAAAAATGCTAAATTATACCTTATTTTATATATAGATATATAGAGATAGATAGATAGATAGATAGATAGATATAAATATTTTTTAAGTAAATGATTTTAATACAAAATGTAATTACAAAAAAAATTATATATATATATATTTAAACTGTAAATGATTTTAAAGCAAAACTAAATTAAAATGCTGAATTATATATTTTTTAAATGTAAAATAGTAATACATTTTATACAAAATTTTATTATAAAAGCTAAATTATATGTGTGTGTGTATATATATATATTTTTTTACGTAAATGATTTTAATGCAAAATTTAATTAAAAATACAAAATTATTTATATATTATGTAAATAATTTTAATGCAAAATTGAATTAAAATGCAAAATTATATTTATTTTAAATGTCAAACAGTAATGCATTTTCATACAAAATTGAATTAAAAATGCTAAATTATATAATACCTCATTTTTATATCACATATCATATATATTTTATGGCTTACTACTTTATCTAGTCTTGTCCTGGACATGTAATGATAATTGTTTTAGGTTTTATTGTTTTATAATACAATAATCTGATAACCTAGTGTTCCCAGAACATTCCAGGAGCAGAATGACACACATTAAATGTGATCTCTTGACAAAAACAACGTCTATGTGAACAGCCGCTCACGTAATCGTGTGTTTTCATAACGTTTGACATTTATTTCCTAACACTGAATACGATTATCAGCAAGTAACACTTCTCTGGCTGTTATGACGCAACATTACCGCAGACTCGTCTCCCTCCCCCACGGCTGTTTTTTGCGCTTGGAAGGTCACTCAGCGTCTGATTAATTCTCCTTTCGCCCTGCACAGTCATTCACATTTGGAAAGTAAATAACAAGTTGACATCATTACTGTGACACATTCCTCGCAGAGCCGTAAAGACTCGCTTATCAGCGCAGCCACTTCAGAAATCAATGCTTTTATTCACTTTCAGTTGATCAAAAGTGAGAGTGATGACGTTTGTAATTCTGACTTTTTTCCTCACAATTCAGGGTTTAAATCAGGCAATTCTTACGTTTTTCTCAACATTTTTGGTTTAAATCTCACAATTGTTTTTTTTCTCAAAATTTAGGGTTTAAATTTAGCAATTCTGACTTTTTTCTTGCAATTCAGGGTTTAAATCTCACAATTTTGACTTTTTTCTCACAATTTGGGTTTTAAATCTCACAATTCTGACTTTTTTCTCACAATTCAGGGTTTAAATCAGGCAATTCTTACTTTTTTCTCAACATTTTTGGTTTAAATCTTGCAATTCTGACTTTTTCCTCACAATTCAGGGTTTTAAATCTCTCAATTTTGACTTTTTTCTCACAATTTGGGTTTTAAATATTGCAATTCTGACTTTTTTCTCAATTCAGGGTTTAAATCTCACAATTCTGACTTTTTTTCTCAATTTGTGGGGTTTAAATCTCCCAATTTTGACTTTTTTCTAAGAATTCAGGGTTTCAATCTCGCAATTCTGACTTTTTTCTCAATTCAGGGTTTCAATCTCGCAATTCTGACTTTTTTTCTCAAAATTTGGGTTTTAAATCACTTAATTCTGACTTTTTCCTCACAATTCAGGGTTTAAATCTCACAATTCTGATTTTTTTCTCAATTCAGGGTTTCAATCTCGCAATTCTGACTTTTTTTCTCAAAATTTGGGTTTTAAATCACTTAATTCTGACTTTTTCCTCACAATTCAGGGTTTAAATCTCACAATTCTGATTTTTTTGAGAATCTCACAATTCTGACTTAATTTGGGTTTTAAATCACTTAATTCTGACTTTTTTTCTCAGAATTCAAAGTTTAAATCTGTCCATTTTGACTTTTTTTCTTGCAATTTGTTGTTTAAATCAGGCAATTCTGACTTTTTTCTCAACATTTGTGGTTTAAATCTCACAATTCTGACTTTTTTTCTCAGAATTCAAAGTTTAAATCTGTCCATTTTGACTTTTTTCTTACAATTTGGGGTTTAAATCAGGCAATTCTGACTTTTTTGTCAAAATTTGGGTTTTAAATCACTTAATTCTGACTTTTTTCTCACAATTTGGGTTTTAAATCACTTAATTCGGACTTTTTTTCTCAACATTTTTGGTTTAAATCTTGCAATTCTGACTTTTTCCTCACAATTCAGGGTTTAAATCAGGCAATTCTTACTTTTTTCTCAACATTTTTGGTTTAAATCTCACAATTGTTTTTTTTCTCAAAATTTAGGGTTTAAATTTAGCAATTCTGACTTTTTTCTTGCAATTCAGGGTTTAAATCTCTCAATTTTGACTTCTTTTCTCACAATTTGGGTTTTAAATCTCACAATTCTGACTTTTTTCTCACAATTCAGGGTTTAAATCAGGCAATTCTTACTTTTTTCTCAACATTTTTGGTTTAAATCTCACAATTCTGACTTTTGTCTCACAATTTAGGGTTTAAATTGGGCAATTCTGACTTTTTTCCTCAACATTTGTGGTTTAAATCTCACAATTCTGACTTTTTTTCTCAGAATTCAAAGTTTAAATCTGTCCATTTTGACTTTTTTCTTACAATTTGGGGTTTAAATCAGGCAATTCTGACTTTTTTGTCAAAATTTGGGTTTTAAATCACTTAATTCTGACTTTTTTCTCACAATTTGGGTTTTAAATCACTTAATTCGGACTTTTTTTCTCAACATTTTTTGTTTAAATCTCGTGATTTTGTCTTTTTTTTCTCACAATTCAGAGTTTAAATCTCACAATTCTGACTTTTTTTCTCAGAATTCAAAGTTTAAATCTGTCCATTTTGACTTTTTTCTTGCAAGTTGTTGTTTAAATCAGGCAATTCTGACTTTTTTTCTCAATTTGTGGGGTTTAAATCTCCCAATTTTGACTTTTTTCTAAGAATTCAGGGTTTAAATCTCGCAATTCTGGCTTTTTTCTCAAAATTTGGGTTTTAAATCACTTAATTTTGACTTTTTTCTCAAAATTTTTGGTTTAAATCTCGCAATTTTGACTTTTTTCTCAACATTTTTGGTGTAAATCTCACAATTCTGACTTTTCTCACAATTTGGGTTTTAAATCTCGCAATTCTGACTTTTTTCCTCACAATTCAGGGTTTAAATCAGGCAATTCTTACTTTTTTCCTCAACATTTTTGGTTTAAATCTCGCAATTCTGACTTTTTTTTGTCAAAATTTGGGTTTTAAATCACTTAATTTTGACTTTTTTCTCAACATTTTTGGTTTAAATCTCACAATTCAGATTTTTTCCATACTTTTATTGAGTGAAGACGTTTGTAATGTTAGAAAATAATTATTTTTCTAATAAGTGCTCCTCTTTTGAGCTTTCGATTCATCTGTGAAGTGTTTTTAACATTGATGATAATCAGAAATGTCTCTTGGGAAGCAAATCAGTGTATTAGAGTGATTTCTGAAGGATCATGTGACGCTGAAGGCTGGAGTAATGAATAATAATAAATCTCACAATTCTGACTTTTTTCTCAAAATTTGGGTTTTAAATCACTTAATTCTGACTTTTTTTTCTCAGAATTCAAAGTTTAAATCTGTCCATTTTGACTTTTTTTCTTGCAATTTGTTGTTTAAATCAGGCAATTCTGACTTTTTTCTCAAAATTTGGGTTTTAAATCACTTAATTCTGACTTTTTTCTCACAATTTGGGTTTTAAATCACTTAATTCTGACTTTTTCCTCACAATTCAGGGTTTAAATCTCACAATTCTGATTTTTTTGAGAATCTCACAATTCTGACTTAATTTGGGTTTTAAATCACTTAATTCTGACTTTTTTTTCTCAGAATTCAAAGTTTAAATCTGTCCATTTTGACTTTTTTTCTTGCAATTTGTTGTTTAAATCAGGCAATTCTGACTTTTTTCTCAACATTTGGGGTTTAAATCTCGCAATTCTGACTTTTTTCTCACAATTTAGGGTTTAAATTGGGCAATTCTGACTTTTTTCCTCAACATTTTTTGTTTAAATCTCGTGGTTTTGTCTTTTTTTCTCACAATTCAGTTTAAATCTCACAATTCTGACTTTTTTTCTCAGAATTCAAAGTTTAAATCTGTCCATTTTGACTTTTTTCTTGCAAGTTGTTGTTTAAATCAGGCAATTCTGACTTTTTGTCTCAATTTGTGGGGTTTAAATCTCCCAATTTTGACTTTTTTCTAAGAATTCAGGATTTAAATCTCGCAATTCTGGCTTTTTTCTCAAAATTTGGGTTTTAAATCACTTAATTTTGACTTTTTTCTCAAAATTTTTGGTTTAAATCTCGCAATTTTGACTTTTTTCTCAACATTTTTGGTGTAAATCTCGCAATTCTGACTTTTTTCTCAAAATTCAGGGTTTAAATTTGGCAATTCTGACTTTTTTCCTCACAATTCGGGGTTTAAGTCTCACAATTCTGACTTTTCTCACAATTTGGGTTTTAAATCTCACAATTCTGACTTTTTTCTCAACATTTGGGGTTTAAATCTCGCAATTCTGACTTTTTTCTCACAATTTAGGGTTTAAATTGGGCAATTCTGACTTTTTTCCTCAACATTTTTTGTTTAAATCTCGTGGTTTTGTCTTTTTTTCTCACAATTCAGTTTAAATCTCACAATTCTGACTTTTTTTCTCAGAATTCAAAGTTTAAATCTGTCCATTTTGACTTTTTTTCTTGCAATTTGTTGTTTAAATCAGGCAATTCTGACTTTTTTCTCAACATTTGTGGTTTAAATCTCACAATTCTGACTTTTTTTCTCAGAATTCAAAGTTTAAATCTGTCCATTTTGACTTTTTTCTTACAATTTGGGGTTTAAATCAGGCAATTCTGACTTTTTTGTCAAAATTTGGGTTTTAAATCACTTAATTCTGACTTTTTTCTCACAATTTGGGTTTTAAATCACTTAATTCGGACTTTTTTTCTCAACATTTTTTGTTTAAATCTCGTGATTTTGTCTTTTTTTTCTCACAATTCAGAGTTTAAATCTCACAATTCTGACTTTTTTTCTCAGAATTCAAAGTTTAAATCTGTCCATTTTGACTTTTTTCTTGCAAGTTGTTGTTTAAATCAGGCAATTCTGACTTTTTGTCTCAATTTGTGGGGTTTAAATCTCCCAATTTTGACTTTTTTCTAAGAATTCAGGGTTTAAATCTCGCAATTCTGTCTTTTTTCTCAAAATTTGGGTTTTAAATGACTTAATTTTGACTTTTTTCTCAAAATTTTTGGTTCAAATCTCGCAATTTTGACTTTTTTCTCAACATTTTTGGTGTAAATCTCGCAATTCTGACTTTTTTCTCAAAATTCAGGGTTTAAATTTGGCAATTCTGACTTTTTTCCTCACAATTCGGGGTTTAAATCTCACAATTCTGACTTTTCTCACAATTTGGGTTTTAAATCTCACAATTCTGGCTTTTTTCTCAAAATTTGGGTTTTAAATCACTTAATTTTGACTTTTTTCTCAACATTTTTGGTTTAAATCTCGCAAATTTGACTTTTTTCTCAACATTTTTGGTTTAAATCTAGCAATTCTGACTTTTTTCTCAAAATTCAGGGTTTAAATTTGGCAATTCTGACTTTTTTCCTCACAATTCGGGGTTTAAATCTCTCAATTTGGACTTTTTTCTCAACATTTTTGGTGTAAATCTCACAATTCTGACTTTTCTCACAATTTGGGTTTTAAATCTCGCAATTCTGACTTTTTTCCTCACAATTCAGGGTTTAAATCAGGCAATTCTTACTTTTTTCCTCAACATTTTTGGTTTAAATCTCGCAATTCTGACTTTTTTTGTCAAAATTTGGGTTTTAAATCAAATAATTTTGACTTTTTTCTCAACATTTTTGGTTTAAATCTCACAATTCAGATTTTTTCCATACTTTTATTGAGTGAAGACGTTTGTAATGTTAGAAAATAATTATTTTTCTAATAAGTGCTCCTCTTTTGAGCTTTCGATTCATCTGTGAAGTGTTTTTAACATTGATGATAATCAGAAATGTCTCTTGGGAAGCAAATCAGTGTATTAGAGTGATTTCTGAAGGATCATGTGACGCTGAAGGCTGGAGTAATGAATAATAATAAATCTCACAATTCTGACTTTTTTCTCAAAATTTGGGTTTTAAATCACTTAATTCTGACTTTTTTTTCTCAGAATTCAAAGTTTAAATCTGTCCATTTTGACTTTTTTTCTTGCAATTTGTTGTTTAAATCAGGCAATTCTGACTTTTTTTCTCAATTTGTGGGGTTTAAATCTCCCAATTTTGACTTTTTTCTAAGAATTCAGGGTTTAAATCTCACAATTCTGCTTTTTTCTCAACATTTTTGGTTTAAATCTCACAATTCTGATTTTTTCAATACTTTTATTAATCGAGGACGCATTCAGTTGATCAAAAGTGGGAGTGAAGACGTTTGTAATGTAATGTAATTATTTTTCTAATAAGTGCTGCTTTTTTGAGCTTTCGATTCATCTGTGAATGTTTTTAACGTTGATGATAATCAGAAATGTCTCTTGAGAAGCAAATCCGCGTATTAGAGTGATTTCTGAAGGATCATGTGACGCTGAAGACTGGAGTAATGATGCTGAAAATTCAGCTTTGAAATCACAGGAATAAATTTCAGTTTAATATGTATTCACATAGAAAACTGTTGTTTTAATGTATAAAATGTTTAACTTTTTTTACAGCATTTTTGATTAAATAAATGCAGCCTTGATGAGCAGATGAGAGACTTTATGTTATAATGTGTGTGTCAGATTGCTACTCATATAAATCTGGCAATTCTGACTTTTCTTCACAGAATTTGGGTTTAAATCTCACAATTCTGACTTTTTTTCTCTTTTAGAATTCAAAGTTTAAATCCTTAAATTCTGACTTTTTTCTCAAAATTTGGGGTTTAAATCGCACAATTCAGATTTTTTCTCACAATTCAGACTGTTTTCTTACAATTTAGGTTTTAAATCTCCCAATTCAGAGTTTAAATCAGGGAATTTTGACTTTTTTTTCTCAAAATTTGGGTTTTAAATCACTTAATTCTGACTTTTTTCTCACAATTTGGGTTTTAAATCACTTAATTCTGACTTTTTCCTCACAATTCAGGGTTTAAATCTCACAATTCTGATTTTTTTGAGAATCTCACAATTCTGACTTAATTTGGGTTTTAAATCACTTAATTCTGACTTTTTTTTCTCAGAATTCAAAGTTTAAATCTGTCCATTTTGACTTTTTTTCTTGCAATTTGTTGTTTAAATCAGGCAATTCTGACTTTTTTCTCAACATTTGGGGTTTAAATCTCGCAATTCTGACTTTTTTCAATACTTTTATTAATCGAGGACGCATTCAGTTGATCAAAAGTGGGAGTGAAGACGTTTGTAATGTAATGTAATTATTTTTCTAATAAGTGCTGCTTTTTTGAGCTTTCGATTCATCTGTGAATGTTTTTAACGTTGATGATAATCAGAAATGTCTCTTGAGAAGCAAATCCGCGTATTAGAGTGATTTCTGAAGGATCATGTGACGCTGAAGACTGGAGTAATGATGCTGAAAATTCAGCTTTGAAATCACAGGAATAAATTTCAGTTTAATATGTATTCACATAGAAAACTGTTGTTTTAATGTATAAAATGTTTAACTTTTTTTACAGCATTTTTGATTAAATAAATGCAGCCTTGATGAGCAGATGAGAGACTTTATGTTATAATGTGTGTGTCAGATTGCTACTCATATAAATCTGGCAATTCTGACTTTTCTTCACAGAATTTGGGTTTAAATCTCACAATTCTGACTTTTTTTCTCTTTTAGAATTCAAAGTTTAAATCCTTAAATTCTGACTTTTTTCTCAAAATTTGGGGTTTAAATCGCACAATTCAGATTTTTTCTCACAATTCAGACTGTTTTCTTACAATTTAGGTTTTAAATCTCCCAATTCAGAGTTTAAATCAGGGAATTTTGACTTTTTTTTCTCAAAATTTGGGTTTTAAATCACTTAATTCTGACTTTTTTCTCACAATTTGGGTTTTAAATCACTTAATTCTGACTTTTTCCTCACAATTCAGGGTTTAAATCTCACAATTCTGATTTTTTTGAGAATCTCACAATTCTGACTTAATTTGGGTTTTAAATCACTTAATTCTGACTTTTTTTTCTCAGAATTCAAAGTTTAAATCTGTCCATTTTGACTTTTTTTCTTGCAATTTGTTGTTTAAATCAGGCAATTCTGACTTTTTTCTCAACATTTGGGGTTTAAATCTCGCAATTCTGACTTTTTTCTCAAAATTTAGGGTTTAAATCTCACAATTCTGACTTTTTTCTCACAATTTAGGGTTTAAATTGGGCAATTCTGACTTTTTTCCTCAACATTTTTTGTTTAAATCTCGTGGTTTTGTCTTTTTTTCTCACAATTCAGTTTAAATCTCACAATTCTGACTTTTTTTCTCAGAATTCAAAGTTTAAATCTGTCCATTTTGACTTTTTTCTTGCAAGTTGTTGTTTAAATCAGGCAATTCTGACTTTTTGTCTCAATTTGTGGGGTTTAAATCTCCCAATTTTGACTTTTTTCTAAGAATTCAGGATTTAAATCTCGCAATTCTGGCTTTTTTCTCAAAATTTGGGTTTTAAATCACTTAATTTTGACTTTTTTCTCAAAATTTTTGGTTTAAATCTCGCAATTTTGACTTTTTTCTCAACATTTTTGGTGTAAATCTCGCAATTCTGACTTTTTTCTCAAAATTCAGGGTTTAAATTTGGCAATTCTGACTTTTTTCCTCACAATTCGGGGTTTAAGTCTCACAATTCTGACTTTTCTCACAATTTGGGTTTTAAATCTCACAATTCTGACTTTTTTCTCAACATTTGGGGTTTAAATCTCGCAATTCTGACTTTTTTCTCACAATTTAGGGTTTAAATTGGGCAATTCTGACTTTTTTCCTCAACATTTTTTGTTTAAATCTCGTGGTTTTGTCTTTTTTTCTCACAATTCAGTTTAAATCTCACAATTCTGACTTTTTTTCTCAGAATTCAAAGTTTAAATCTGTCCATTTTGACTTTTTTTCTTGCAATTTGTTGTTTAAATCAGGCAATTCTGACTTTTTTCTCAACATTTGTGGTTTAAATCTCACAATTCTGACTTTTTTTCTCAGAATTCAAAGTTTAAATCTGTCCATTTTGACTTTTTTCTTACAATTTGGGGTTTAAATCAGGCAATTCTGACTTTTTTGTCAAAATTTGGGTTTTAAATCACTTAATTCTGACTTTTTTCTCACAATTTGGGTTTTAAATCACTTAATTCGGACTTTTTTTCTCAACATTTTTGGTTTAAATCTTGCAATTCTGACTTTTTCCTCACAATTCAGGGTTTAAATCAGGCAATTCTTACTTTTTTCTCAACATTTTTGGTTTAAATCTCACAATTGTTTTTTTTCTCAAAATTTAGGGTTTAAATTTAGCAATTCTGACTTTTTTCTTGCAATTCAGGGTTTAAATCTCTCAATTTTGACTTCTTTTCTCACAATTTGGGTTTTAAATCTCACAATTCTGACTTTTTTCTCACAATTCAGGGTTTAAATCAGGCAATTCTTACTTTTTTCTCAACATTTTTGGTTTAAATCTCACAATTCTGACTTTTGTCTCACAATTTAGGGTTTAAATTGGGCAATTCTGACTTTTTTCCTCAACATTTGTGGTTTAAATCTCACAATTCTGACTTTTTTTCTCAGAATTCAAAGTTTAAATCTGTCCATTTTGACTTTTTTCTTACAATTTGGGGTTTAAATCAGGCAATTCTGACTTTTTTGTCAAAATTTGGGTTTTAAATCACTTAATTCTGACTTTTTTCTCACAATTTGGGTTTTAAATCACTTAATTCGGACTTTTTTTCTCAACATTTTTTGTTTAAATCTCGTGATTTTGTCTTTTTTTTCTCACAATTCAGAGTTTAAATCTCACAATTCTGACTTTTTTTCTCAGAATTCAAAGTTTAAATCTGTCCATTTTGACTTTTTTCTTGCAAGTTGTTGTTTAAATCAGGCAATTCTGACTTTTTTTCTCAATTTGTGGGGTTTAAATCTCCCAATTTTGACTTTTTTCTAAGAATTCAGGGTTTAAATCTCGCAATTCTGGCTTTTTTCTCAAAATTTGGGTTTTAAATCACTTAATTTTGACTTTTTTCTCAAAATTTTTGGTTTAAATCTCGCAATTTTGACTTTTTTCTCAACATTTTTGGTGTAAATCTCACAATTCTGACTTTTCTCACAATTTGGGTTTTAAATCTCGCAATTCTGACTTTTTTCCTCACAATTCAGGGTTTAAATCAGGCAATTCTTACTTTTTTCCTCAACATTTTTGGTTTAAATCTCGCAATTCTGACTTTTTTTTGTCAAAATTTGGGTTTTAAATCACTTAATTTTGACTTTTTTCTCAACATTTTTGGTTTAAATCTCACAATTCAGATTTTTTCCATACTTTTATTGAGTGAAGACGTTTGTAATGTTAGAAAATAATTATTTTTCTAATAAGTGCTCCTCTTTTGAGCTTTCGATTCATCTGTGAAGTGTTTTTAACATTGATGATAATCAGAAATGTCTCTTGGGAAGCAAATCAGTGTATTAGAGTGATTTCTGAAGGATCATGTGACGCTGAAGGCTGGAGTAATGAATAATAATAAATCTCACAATTCTGACTTTTTTCTCAAAATTTGGGTTTTAAATCACTTAATTCTGACTTTTTTTTCTCAGAATTCAAAGTTTAAATCTGTCCATTTTGACTTTTTTTCTTGCAATTTGTTGTTTAAATCAGGCAATTCTGACTTTTTTCTCAAAATTTGGGTTTTAAATCACTTAATTCTGACTTTTTTCTCACAATTTGGGTTTTAAATCACTTAATTCTGACTTTTTCCTCACAATTCAGGGTTTAAATCTCACAATTCTGATTTTTTTGAGAATCTCACAATTCTGACTTAATTTGGGTTTTAAATCACTTAATTCTGACTTTTTTTTCTCAGAATTCAAAGTTTAAATCTGTCCATTTTGACTTTTTTTCTTGCAATTTGTTGTTTAAATCAGGCAATTCTGACTTTTTTCTCAACATTTGGGGTTTAAATCTCGCAATTCTGACTTTTTTCTCACAATTTAGGGTTTAAATTGGGCAATTCTGACTTTTTTCCTCAACATTTTTTGTTTAAATCTCGTGGTTTTGTCTTTTTTTCTCACAATTCAGTTTAAATCTCACAATTCTGACTTTTTTTCTCAGAATTCAAAGTTTAAATCTGTCCATTTTGACTTTTTTCTTGCAAGTTGTTGTTTAAATCAGGCAATTCTGACTTTTTGTCTCAATTTGTGGGGTTTAAATCTCCCAATTTTGACTTTTTTCTAAGAATTCAGGATTTAAATCTCGCAATTCTGGCTTTTTTCTCAAAATTTGGGTTTTAAATCACTTAATTTTGACTTTTTTCTCAAAATTTTTGGTTTAAATCTCGCAATTTTGACTTTTTTCTCAACATTTTTGGTGTAAATCTCGCAATTCTGACTTTTTTCTCAAAATTCAGGGTTTAAATTTGGCAATTCTGACTTTTTTCCTCACAATTCGGGGTTTAAGTCTCACAATTCTGACTTTTCTCACAATTTGGGTTTTAAATCTCACAATTCTGACTTTTTTCTCAACATTTGGGGTTTAAATCTCGCAATTCTGACTTTTTTCTCACAATTTAGGGTTTAAATTGGGCAATTCTGACTTTTTTCCTCAACATTTTTTGTTTAAATCTCGTGGTTTTGTCTTTTTTTCTCACAATTCAGTTTAAATCTCACAATTCTGACTTTTTTTCTCAGAATTCAAAGTTTAAATCTGTCCATTTTGACTTTTTTTCTTGCAATTTGTTGTTTAAATCAGGCAATTCTGACTTTTTTCTCAACATTTGTGGTTTAAATCTCACAATTCTGACTTTTTTTCTCAGAATTCAAAGTTTAAATCTGTCCATTTTGACTTTTTTCTTACAATTTGGGGTTTAAATCAGGCAATTCTGACTTTTTTGTCAAAATTTGGGTTTTAAATCACTTAATTCTGACTTTTTTCTCACAATTTGGGTTTTAAATCACTTAATTCGGACTTTTTTTCTCAACATTTTTTGTTTAAATCTCGTGATTTTGTCTTTTTTTTCTCACAATTCAGAGTTTAAATCTCACAATTCTGACTTTTTTTCTCAGAATTCAAAGTTTAAATCTGTCCATTTTGACTTTTTTCTTGCAAGTTGTTGTTTAAATCAGGCAATTCTGACTTTTTGTCTCAATTTGTGGGGTTTAAATCTCCCAATTTTGACTTTTTTCTAAGAATTCAGGGTTTAAATCTCGCAATTCTGTCTTTTTTCTCAAAATTTGGGTTTTAAATGACTTAATTTTGACTTTTTTCTCAAAATTTTTGGTTCAAATCTCGCAATTTTGACTTTTTTCTCAACATTTTTGGTGTAAATCTCGCAATTCTGACTTTTTTCTCAAAATTCAGGGTTTAAATTTGGCAATTCTGACTTTTTTCCTCACAATTCGGGGTTTAAATCTCACAATTCTGACTTTTCTCACAATTTGGGTTTTAAATCTCACAATTCTGGCTTTTTTCTCAAAATTTGGGTTTTAAATCACTTAATTTTGACTTTTTTCTCAACATTTTTGGTTTAAATCTCGCAAATTTGACTTTTTTCTCAACATTTTTGGTTTAAATCTAGCAATTCTGACTTTTTTCTCAAAATTCAGGGTTTAAATTTGGCAATTCTGACTTTTTTCCTCACAATTCGGGGTTTAAATCTCTCAATTTGGACTTTTTTCTCAACATTTTTGGTGTAAATCTCACAATTCTGACTTTTCTCACAATTTGGGTTTTAAATCTCGCAATTCTGACTTTTTTCCTCACAATTCAGGGTTTAAATCAGGCAATTCTTACTTTTTTCCTCAACATTTTTGGTTTAAATCTCGCAATTCTGACTTTTTTTGTCAAAATTTGGGTTTTAAATCAAATAATTTTGACTTTTTTCTCAACATTTTTGGTTTAAATCTCACAATTCAGATTTTTTCCATACTTTTATTGAGTGAAGACGTTTGTAATGTTAGAAAATAATTATTTTTCTAATAAGTGCTCCTCTTTTGAGCTTTCGATTCATCTGTGAAGTGTTTTTAACATTGATGATAATCAGAAATGTCTCTTGGGAAGCAAATCAGTGTATTAGAGTGATTTCTGAAGGATCATGTGACGCTGAAGGCTGGAGTAATGAATAATAATAAATCTCACAATTCTGACTTTTTTCTCAAAATTTGGGTTTTAAATCACTTAATTCTGACTTTTTTTTCTCAGAATTCAAAGTTTAAATCTGTCCATTTTGACTTTTTTTCTTGCAATTTGTTGTTTAAATCAGGCAATTCTGACTTTTTTTCTCAATTTGTGGGGTTTAAATCTCCCAATTTTGACTTTTTTCTAAGAATTCAGGGTTTAAATCTCACAATTCTGCTTTTTTCTCAACATTTTTGGTTTAAATCTCACAATTCTGATTTTTTCAATACTTTTATTAATCGAGGACGCATTCAGTTGATCAAAAGTGGGAGTGAAGACGTTTGTAATGTAATGTAATTATTTTTCTAATAAGTGCTGCTTTTTTGAGCTTTCGATTCATCTGTGAATGTTTTTAACGTTGATGATAATCAGAAATGTCTCTTGAGAAGCAAATCCGCGTATTAGAGTGATTTCTGAAGGATCATGTGACGCTGAAGACTGGAGTAATGATGCTGAAAATTCAGCTTTGAAATCACAGGAATAAATTTCAGTTTAATATGTATTCACATAGAAAACTGTTGTTTTAATGTATAAAATGTTTAACTTTTTTTACAGCATTTTTGATTAAATAAATGCAGCCTTGATGAGCAGATGAGAGACTTTATGTTATAATGTGTGTGTCAGATTGCTACTCATATAAATCTGGCAATTCTGACTTTTCTTCACAGAATTTGGGTTTAAATCTCACAATTCTGACTTTTTTTCTCTTTTAGAATTCAAAGTTTAAATCCTTAAATTCTGACTTTTTTCTCAAAATTTGGGGTTTAAATCGCACAATTCAGATTTTTTCTCACAATTCAGACTGTTTTCTTACAATTTAGGTTTTAAATCTCCCAATTCAGAGTTTAAATCAGGGAATTTTGACTTTTTTTTCTCAAAATTTGGGTTTTAAATCACTTAATTCTGACTTTTTTCTCACAATTTGGGTTTTAAATCACTTAATTCTGACTTTTTCCTCACAATTCAGGGTTTAAATCTCACAATTCTGATTTTTTTGAGAATCTCACAATTCTGACTTAATTTGGGTTTTAAATCACTTAATTCTGACTTTTTTTTCTCAGAATTCAAAGTTTAAATCTGTCCATTTTGACTTTTTTTCTTGCAATTTGTTGTTTAAATCAGGCAATTCTGACTTTTTTCTCAACATTTGGGGTTTAAATCTCGCAATTCTGACTTTTTTCTCAAAATTTAGGGTTTAAATCTCACAATTCTGACTTTTTTCTCACAATTTAGGGTTTAAATTGGGCAATTCTGACTTTTTTCCTCAACATTTTTTGTTTAAATCTCGTGGTTTTGTCTTTTTTTCTCACAATTCAGTTTAAATCTCACAATTCTGACTTTTTTTCTCAGAATTCAAAGTTTAAATCTGTCCATTTTGACTTTTTTCTTGCAAGTTGTTGTTTAAATCAGGCAATTCTGACTTTTTGTCTCAATTTGTGGGGTTTAAATCTCCCAATTTTGACTTTTTTCTAAGAATTCAGGGTTTAAATCTCGCAATTCTGTCTTTTTTCTCAAAATTTGGGTTTTAAATGACTTAATTTTGACTTTTTTCTCAAAATTTTTGGTTCAAATCTCGCAATTTTGACTTTTTTCTCAACATTTTTGGTGTAAATCTCGCAATTCTGACTTTTTTCTCAAAATTCAGGGTTTAAATTTGGCAATTCTGACTTTTTTCCTCACAATTCGGGGTTTAAATCTCACAATTCTGACTTTTCTCACAATTTGGGTTTTAAATCTCACAATTCTGGCTTTTTTCTCAAAATTTGGGTTTTAAATCACTTAATTTTGACTTTTTTCTCAACATTTTTGGTTTAAATCTCGCAAATTTGACTTTTTTCTCAACATTTTTGGTTTAAATCTCGCAATTCTGACTTTTTTCTCAAAATTCAGGGTTTAAATTTGGCAATTCTGACTTTTTTCCTCACAATTCGGGGTTTAAATCTCTCAATTTGGACTTTTTTCTCAACATTTTTGGTGTAAATCTCACAATTCTGACTTTTCTCACAATTTGGGTTTTAAATCTCGCAATTCTGACTTTTTTCCTCACAATTCAGGGTTTAAATCAGGCAATTCTTACTTTTTTCCTCAACATTTTTGGTTTAAATCTCGCAATTCTGACTTTTTTTGTCAAAATTTGGGTTTTAAATCAAATAATTTTGACTTTTTTCTCAACATTTTTGGTTTAAATCTCACAATTCAGATTTTTTCCATACTTTTATTGAGTGAAGACGTTTGTAATGTTAGAAAATAATTATTTTTCTAATAAGTGCTCCTCTTTTGAGCTTTCGATTCATCTGTGAAGTGTTTTTAACATTGATGATAATCAGAAATGTCTCTTGGGAAGCAAATCAGTGTATTAGAGTGATTTCTGAAGGATCATGTGACGCTGAAGGCTGGAGTAATGAATAATAATAAATCTCACAATTCTGACTTTTTTCTCAAAATTTGGGTTTTAAATCACTTAATTCTGACTTTTTTTTTCTCAGAATTCAAAGTTTAAATCTGTCCATTTTGACTTTTTTTCTTGCAATTTGTTGTTTAAATCAGGCAATTCTGACTTTTTTCTCAAAATTTGGGTTTTAAATCACTTAATTCTGACTTTTTTCTCACAATTTGGGTTTTAAATCACTTAATTCTGACTTTTTCCTCACAATTCAGGGTTTAAATCTCACAATTCTGATTTTTTTGAGAATCTCACAATTCTGACTTAATTTGGGTTTTAAATCACTTAATTCTGACTTTTTTTTCTCAGAATTCAAAGTTTAAATCTGTCCATTTTGACTTTTTTTCTTGCAATTTGTTGTTTAAATCAGGCAATTCTGACTTTTTTCTCAACATTTGGGGTTTAAATCTCGCAATTCTGACTTTTTTCTCACAATTTAGGGTTTAAATTGGGCAATTCTGACTTTTTTCCTCAACATTTTTTGTTTAAATCTCGTGGTTTTGTCTTTTTTTCTCACAATTCAGTTTAAATCTCACAATTCTGACTTTTTTTCTCAGAATTCAAAGTTTAAATCTGTCCATTTTGACTTTTTTCTTGCAAGTTGTTGTTTAAATCAGGCAATTCTGACTTTTTGTCTCAATTTGTGGGGTTTAAATCTCCCAATTTTGACTTTTTTCTAAGAATTCAGGATTTAAATCTCGCAATTCTGGCTTTTTTCTCAAAATTTGGGTTTTAAATCACTTAATTTTGACTTTTTTCTCAAAATTTTTGGTTTAAATCTCGCAATTTTGACTTTTTTCTCAACATTTTTGGTGTAAATCTCGCAATTCTGACTTTTTTCTCAAAATTCAGGGTTTAAATTTGGCAATTCTGACTTTTTTCCTCACAATTCGGGGTTTAAGTCTCACAATTCTGACTTTTCTCACAATTTGGGTTTTAAATCTCACAATTCTGACTTTTTTCTCAACATTTGGGGTTTAAATCTCGCAATTCTGACTTTTTTCTCACAATTTAGGGTTTAAATTGGGCAATTCTGACTTTTTTCCTCAACATTTTTTGTTTAAATCTCGTGGTTTTGTCTTTTTTTCTCACAATTCAGTTTAAATCTCACAATTCTGACTTTTTTTCTCAGAATTCAAAGTTTAAATCTGTCCATTTTGACTTTTTTTCTTGCAATTTGTTGTTTAAATCAGGCAATTCTGACTTTTTTCTCAACATTTGTGGTTTAAATCTCACAATTCTGACTTTTTTTCTCAGAATTCAAAGTTTAAATCTGTCCATTTTGACTTTTTTCTTACAATTTGGGGTTTAAATCAGGCAATTCTGACTTTTTTGTCAAAATTTGGGTTTTAAATCACTTAATTCTGACTTTTTTCTCACAATTTGGGTTTTAAATCACTTAATTCGGACTTTTTTTCTCAACATTTTTTGTTTAAATCTCGTGATTTTGTCTTTTTTTTCTCACAATTCAGAGTTTAAATCTCACAATTCTGACTTTTTTTCTCAGAATTCAAAGTTTAAATCTGTCCATTTTGACTTTTTTCTTGCAAGTTGTTGTTTAAATCAGGCAATTCTGACTTTTTGTCTCAATTTGTGGGGTTTAAATCTCCCAATTTTGACTTTTTTCTAAGAATTCAGGGTTTAAATCTCGCAATTCTGTCTTTTTTCTCAAAATTTGGGTTTTAAATGACTTAATTTTGACTTTTTTCTCAAAATTTTTGGTTCAAATCTCGCAATTTTGACTTTTTTCTCAACATTTTTGGTGTAAATCTCGCAATTCTGACTTTTTTCTCAAAATTCAGGGTTTAAATTTGGCAATTCTGACTTTTTTCCTCACAATTCGGGGTTTAAATCTCACAATTCTGACTTTTCTCACAATTTGGGTTTTAAATCTCACAATTCTGGCTTTTTTCTCAAAATTTGGGTTTTAAATCACTTAATTTTGACTTTTTTCTCAACATTTTTGGTTTAAATCTCGCAAATTTGACTTTTTTCTCAACATTTTTGGTTTAAATCTCGCAATTCTGACTTTTTTCTCAAAATTCAGGGTTTAAATTTGGCAATTCTGACTTTTTTCCTCACAATTCGGGGTTTAAATCTCTCAATTTGGACTTTTTTCTCAACATTTTTGGTGTAAATCTCACAATTCTGACTTTTCTCACAATTTGGGTTTTAAATCTCGCAATTCTGACTTTTTTCCTCACAATTCAGGGTTTAAATCAGGCAATTCTTACTTTTTTCCTCAACATTTTTGGTTTAAATCTCGCAATTCTGACTTTTTTTGTCAAAATTTGGGTTTTAAATCAAATAATTTTGACTTTTTTCTCAACATTTTTGGTTTAAATCTCACAATTCAGATTTTTTCCATACTTTTATTGAGTGAAGACGTTTGTAATGTTAGAAAATAATTATTTTTCTAATAAGTGCTCCTCTTTTGAGCTTTCGATTCATCTGTGAAGTGTTTTTAACATTGATGATAATCAGAAATGTCTCTTGGGAAGCAAATCAGTGTATTAGAGTGATTTCTGAAGGATCATGTGACGCTGAAGGCTGGAGTAATGAATAATAATAAATCTCACAATTCTGACTTTTTTCTCAAAATTTGGGTTTTAAATCACTTAATTCTGACTTTTTTTTCTCAGAATTCAAAGTTTAAATCTGTCCATTTTGACTTTTTTTCTTGCAATTTGTTGTTTAAATCAGGCAATTCTGACTTTTTTCTCAACATTTGGGGTTTAAATCTCGCAATTCTGACTTTTTTCTCACAATTTAGGGTTCAAATTGGGCAATTCTGACTTTTTTCCTCAACATTTTTTGTTTAAATCTCGTGGTTTTGTCTTTTTTTCTCACAATTCAGTTTAAATCTCACAATTCTGACTTTTTTTCTCAGAATTCAAAGTTTAAATCTGTCCATTTTGACTTTTTTCTTGCAAGTTGTTGTTTAAATCAGGCAATTCTGACTTTTTGTCTCAATTTGTGGGGTTTAAATCTCCCAATTTTGACTTTTTTCTAAGAATTCAGGATTTAAATCTCGCAATTCTGGCTTTTTTCTCAAAATTTGGGTTTTAAATCACTTAATTTTGACTTTTTTCTCAAAATTTTTGGTTTAAATCTCGCAATTTTGACTTTTTTCTCAACATTTTTGGTGTAAATCTCGCAATTCTGACTTTTTTCTCAAAATTCAGGGTTTAAATTTGGCAATTCTGACTTTTTTCCTCACAATTCGGGGTTTAAGTCTCACAATTCTGACTTTTCTCACAATTTGGGTTTTAAATCTCACAATTCTGACTTTTTTCTCAACATTTGGGGTTTAAATCTCGCAATTCTGACTTTTTTCTCACAATTTAGGGTTTAAATTGGGCAATTCTGACTTTTTTCCTCAACATTTTTTGTTTAAATCTCGTGGTTTTGTCTTTTTTTCTCACAATTCAGTTTAAATCTCACAATTCTGACTTTTTTTCTCAGAATTCAAAGTTTAAATCTGTCCATTTTGACTTTTTTTCTTGCAATTTGTTGTTTAAATCAGGCAATTCTGACTTTTTTCTCAACATTTGTGGTTTAAATCTCACAATTCTGACTTTTTTTCTCAGAATTCAAAGTTTAAATCTGTCCATTTTGACTTTTTTCTTACAATTTGGGGTTTAAATCAGGCAATTCTGACTTTTTTGTCAAAATTTGGGTTTTAAATCACTTAATTCTGACTTTTTTCTCACAATTTGGGTTTTAAATCACTTAATTCGGACTTTTTTTCTCAACATTTTTTGTTTAAATCTCGTGATTTTGTCTTTTTTTTCTCACAATTCAGAGTTTAAATCTCACAATTCTGACTTTTTTTCTCAGAATTCAAAGTTTAAATCTGTCCATTTTGACTTTTTTCTTGCAAGTTGTTGTTTAAATCAGGCAATTCTGACTTTTTGTCTCAATTTGTGGGGTTTAAATCTCCCAATTTTGACTTTTTTCTAAGAATTCAGGGTTTAAATCTCGCAATTCTGTCTTTTTTCTCAAAATTTGGGTTTTAAATGACTTAATTTTGACTTTTTTCTCAAAATTTTTGGTTCAAATCTCGCAATTTTGACTTTTTTCTCAACATTTTTGGTGTAAATCTCGCAATTCTGACTTTTTTCTCAAAATTCAGGGTTTAAATTTGGCAATTCTGACTTTTTTCCTCACAATTCGGGGTTTAAATCTCACAATTCTGACTTTTCTCACAATTTGGGTTTTAAATCTCACAATTCTGGCTTTTTTCTCAAAATTTGGGTTTTAAATCACTTAATTTTGACTTTTTTCTCAACATTTTTGGTTTAAATCTCGCAAATTTGACTTTTTTCTCAACATTTTTGGTTTAAATCTAGCAATTCTGACTTTTTTCTCAAAATTCAGGGTTTAAATTTGGCAATTCTGACTTTTTTCCTCACAATTCGGGGTTTAAATCTCTCAATTTGGACTTTTTTCTCAACATTTTTGGTGTAAATCTCACAATTCTGACTTTTCTCACAATTTGGGTTTTAAATCTCGCAATTCTGACTTTTTTCCTCACAATTCAGGGTTTAAATCAGGCAATTCTTACTTTTTTCCTCAACATTTTTGGTTTAAATCTCGCAATTCTGACTTTTTTTGTCAAAATTTGGGTTTTAAATCAAATAATTTTGACTTTTTTCTCAACATTTTTGGTTTAAATCTCACAATTCAGATTTTTTCCATACTTTTATTGAGTGAAGACGTTTGTAATGTTAGAAAATAATTATTTTTCTAATAAGTGCTCCTCTTTTGAGCTTTCGATTCATCTGTGAAGTGTTTTTAACATTGATGATAATCAGAAATGTCTCTTGGGAAGCAAATCAGTGTATTAGAGTGATTTCTGAAGGATCATGTGACGCTGAAGGCTGGAGTAATGAATAATAATAAATCTCACAATTCTGACTTTTTTCTCAAAATTTGGGTTTTAAATCACTTAATTCTGACTTTTTTTTCTCAGAATTCAAAGTTTAAATCTGTCCATTTTGACTTTTTTTCTTGCAATTTGTTGTTTAAATCAGGCAATTCTGACTTTTTTTCTCAATTTGTGGGGTTTAAATCTCCCAATTTTGACTTTTTTCTAAGAATTCAGGGTTTAAATCTCACAATTCTGCTTTTTTCTCAACATTTTTGGTTTAAATCTCACAATTCTGATTTTTTCAATACTTTTATTAATCGAGGACGCATTCAGTTGATCAAAAGTGGGAGTGAAGACGTTTGTAATGTAATGTAATTATTTTTCTAATAAGTGCTGCTTTTTTGAGCTTTCGATTCATCTGTGAATGTTTTTAACGTTGATGATAATCAGAAATGTCTCTTGAGAAGCAAATCCGCGTATTAGAGTGATTTCTGAAGGATCATGTGACGCTGAAGACTGGAGTAATGATGCTGAAAATTCAGCTTTGAAATCACAGGAATAAATTTCAGTTTAATATGTATTCACATAGAAAACTGTTGTTTTAATGTATAAAATGTTTAACTTTTTTTACAGCATTTTTGATTAAATAAATGCAGCCTTGATGAGCAGATGAGAGACTTTATGTTATAATGTGTGTGTCAGATTGCTACTCATATAAATCTGGCAATTCTGACTTTTCTTCACAGAATTTGGGTTTAAATCTCACAATTCTGACTTTTTTTCTCTTTTAGAATTCAAAGTTTAAATCCTTAAATTCTGACTTTTTTCTCAAAATTTGGGGTTTAAATCGCACAATTCAGATTTTTTCTCACAATTCAGACTGTTTTCTTACAATTTAGGTTTTAAATCTCCCAATTCAGAGTTTAAATCAGGGAATTTTGACTTTTTTTTCTCAAAATTTGGGTTTTAAATCACTTAATTCTGACTTTTTTCTCACAATTTGGGTTTTAAATCACTTAATTCTGACTTTTTCCTCACAATTCAGGGTTTAAATCTCACAATTCTGATTTTTTTGAGAATCTCACAATTCTGACTTAATTTGGGTTTTAAATCACTTAATTCTGACTTTTTTTTCTCAGAATTCAAAGTTTAAATCTGTCCATTTTGACTTTTTTTCTTGCAATTTGTTGTTTAAATCAGGCAATTCTGACTTTTTTCTCAACATTTGGGGTTTAAATCTCGCAATTCTGACTTTTTTCTCAAAATTTAGGGTTTAAATCTCACAATTCTGACTTTTTTCTCACAATTTAGGGTTTAAATTGGGCAATTCTGACTTTTTTCCTCAACATTTTTTGTTTAAATCTCGTGGTTTTGTCTTTTTTTCTCACAATTCAGTTTAAATCTCACAATTCTGACTTTTTTTCTCAGAATTCAAAGTTTAAATCTGTCCATTTTGACTTTTTTCTTGCAAGTTGTTGTTTAAATCAGGCAATTCTGACTTTTTGTCTCAATTTGTGGGGTTTAAATCTCCCAATTTTGACTTTTTTCTAAGAATTCAGGGTTTAAATCTCGCAATTCTGTCTTTTTTCTCAAAATTTGGGTTTTAAATGACTTAATTTTGACTTTTTTCTCAAAATTTTTGGTTCAAATCTCGCAATTTTGACTTTTTTCTCAACATTTTTGGTGTAAATCTCGCAATTCTGACTTTTTTCTCAAAATTCAGGGTTTAAATTTGGCAATTCTGACTTTTTTCCTCACAATTCGGGGTTTAAATCTCACAATTCTGACTTTTCTCACAATTTGGGTTTTAAATCTCACAATTCTGGCTTTTTTCTCAAAATTTGGGTTTTAAATCACTTAATTTTGACTTTTTTCTCAACATTTTTGGTTTAAATCTCGCAAATTTGACTTTTTTCTCAACATTTTTGGTTTAAATCTCGCAATTCTGACTTTTTTCTCAAAATTCAGGGTTTAAATTTGGCAATTCTGACTTTTTTCCTCACAATTCGGGGTTTAAATCTCTCAATTTGGACTTTTTTCTCAACATTTTTGGTGTAAATCTCACAATTCTGACTTTTCTCACAATTTGGGTTTTAAATCTCGCAATTCTGACTTTTTTCCTCACAATTCAGGGTTTAAATCAGGCAATTCTTACTTTTTTCCTCAACATTTTTGGTTTAAATCTCGCAATTCTGACTTTTTTTGTCAAAATTTGGGTTTTAAATCAAATAATTTTGACTTTTTTCTCAACATTTTTGGTTTAAATCTCACAATTCAGATTTTTTCCATACTTTTATTGAGTGAAGACGTTTGTAATGTTAGAAAATAATTATTTTTCTAATAAGTGCTCCTCTTTTGAGCTTTCGATTCATCTGTGAAGTGTTTTTAACATTGATGATAATCAGAAATGTCTCTTGGGAAGCAAATCAGTGTATTAGAGTGATTTCTGAAGGATCATGTGACGCTGAAGGCTGGAGTAATGAATAATAATAAATCTCACAATTCTGACTTTTTTCTCAAAATTTGGGTTTTAAATCACTTAATTCTGACTTTTTTTTTCTCAGAATTCAAAGTTTAAATCTGTCCATTTTGACTTTTTTTCTTGCAATTTGTTGTTTAAATCAGGCAATTCTGACTTTTTTCTCAAAATTTGGGTTTTAAATCACTTAATTCTGACTTTTTTCTCACAATTTGGGTTTTAAATCACTTAATTCTGACTTTTTCCTCACAATTCAGGGTTTAAATCTCACAATTCTGATTTTTTTGAGAATCTCACAATTCTGACTTAATTTGGGTTTTAAATCACTTAATTCTGACTTTTTTTTCTCAGAATTCAAAGTTTAAATCTGTCCATTTTGACTTTTTTTCTTGCAATTTGTTGTTTAAATCAGGCAATTCTGACTTTTTTCTCAACATTTGGGGTTTAAATCTCGCAATTCTGACTTTTTTCTCACAATTTAGGGTTTAAATTGGGCAATTCTGACTTTTTTCCTCAACATTTTTTGTTTAAATCTCGTGGTTTTGTCTTTTTTTCTCACAATTCAGTTTAAATCTCACAATTCTGACTTTTTTTCTCAGAATTCAAAGTTTAAATCTGTCCATTTTGACTTTTTTCTTGCAAGTTGTTGTTTAAATCAGGCAATTCTGACTTTTTGTCTCAATTTGTGGGGTTTAAATCTCCCAATTTTGACTTTTTTCTAAGAATTCAGGATTTAAATCTCGCAATTCTGGCTTTTTTCTCAAAATTTGGGTTTTAAATCACTTAATTTTGACTTTTTTCTCAAAATTTTTGGTTTAAATCTCGCAATTTTGACTTTTTTCTCAACATTTTTGGTGTAAATCTCGCAATTCTGACTTTTTTCTCAAAATTCAGGGTTTAAATTTGGCAATTCTGACTTTTTTCCTCACAATTCGGGGTTTAAGTCTCACAATTCTGACTTTTCTCACAATTTGGGTTTTAAATCTCACAATTCTGACTTTTTTCTCAACATTTGGGGTTTAAATCTCGCAATTCTGACTTTTTTCTCACAATTTAGGGTTTAAATTGGGCAATTCTGACTTTTTTCCTCAACATTTTTTGTTTAAATCTCGTGGTTTTGTCTTTTTTTCTCACAATTCAGTTTAAATCTCACAATTCTGACTTTTTTTCTCAGAATTCAAAGTTTAAATCTGTCCATTTTGACTTTTTTTCTTGCAATTTGTTGTTTAAATCAGGCAATTCTGACTTTTTTCTCAACATTTGTGGTTTAAATCTCACAATTCTGACTTTTTTTCTCAGAATTCAAAGTTTAAATCTGTCCATTTTGACTTTTTTCTTACAATTTGGGGTTTAAATCAGGCAATTCTGACTTTTTTGTCAAAATTTGGGTTTTAAATCACTTAATTCTGACTTTTTTCTCACAATTTGGGTTTTAAATCACTTAATTCGGACTTTTTTTCTCAACATTTTTTGTTTAAATCTCGTGATTTTGTCTTTTTTTTTCTCACAATTCAGAGTTTAAATCTCACAATTCTGACTTTTTTTCTCAGAATTCAAAGTTTAAATCTGTCCATTTTGACTTTTTTCTTGCAAGTTGTTGTTTAAATCAGGCAATTCTGACTTTTTGTCTCAATTTGTGGGGTTTAAATCTCCCAATTTTGACTTTTTTCTAAGAATTCAGGGTTTAAATCTCGCAATTCTGTCTTTTTTCTCAAAATTTGGGTTTTAAATGACTTAATTTTGACTTTTTTCTCAAAATTTTTGGTTCAAATCTCGCAATTTTGACTTTTTTCTCAACATTTTTGGTGTAAATCTCGCAATTCTGACTTTTTTCTCAAAATTCAGGGTTTAAATTTGGCAATTCTGACTTTTTTCCTCACAATTCGGGGTTTAAATCTCACAATTCTGACTTTTCTCACAATTTGGGTTTTAAATCTCACAATTCTGGCTTTTTTCTCAAAATTTGGGTTTTAAATCACTTAATTTTGACTTTTTTCTCAACATTTTTGGTTTAAATCTCGCAAATTTGACTTTTTTCTCAACATTTTTGGTTTAAATCTCGCAATTCTGACTTTTTTCTCAAAATTCAGGGTTTAAATTTGGCAATTCTGACTTTTTTCCTCACAATTCGGGGTTTAAATCTCTCAATTTGGACTTTTTTCTCAACATTTTTGGTGTAAATCTCACAATTCTGACTTTTCTCACAATTTGGGTTTTAAATCTCGCAATTCTGACTTTTTTCCTCACAATTCAGGGTTTAAATCAGGCAATTCTTACTTTTTTCCTCAACATTTTTGGTTTAAATCTCGCAATTCTGACTTTTTTTGTCAAAATTTGGGTTTTAAATCAAATAATTTTGACTTTTTTCTCAACATTTTTGGTTTAAATCTCACAATTCAGATTTTTTCCATACTTTTATTGAGTGAAGACGTTTGTAATGTTAGAAAATAATTATTTTTCTAATAAGTGCTCCTCTTTTGAGCTTTCGATTCATCTGTGAAGTGTTTTTAACATTGATGATAATCAGAAATGTCTCTTGGGAAGCAAATCAGTGTATTAGAGTGATTTCTGAAGGATCATGTGACGCTGAAGGCTGGAGTAATGAATAATAATAAATCTCACAATTCTGACTTTTTTCTCAAAATTTGGGTTTTAAATCACTTAATTCTGACTTTTTTTTCTCAGAATTCAAAGTTTAAATCTGTCCATTTTGACTTTTTTTCTTGCAATTTGTTGTTTAAATCAGGCAATTCTGACTTTTTTCTCAACATTTGGGGTTTAAATCTCGCAATTCTGACTTTTTTCTCACAATTTAGGGTTTAAATTGGGCAATTCTGACTTTTTTCCTCAACATTTTTTGTTTAAATCTCGTGGTTTTGTCTTTTTTTCTCACAATTCAGTTTAAATCTCACAATTCTGACTTTTTTTCTCAGAATTCAAAGTTTAAATCTGTCCATTTTGACTTTTTTCTTGCAAGTTGTTGTTTAAATCAGGCAATTCTGACTTTTTGTCTCAATTTGTGGGGTTTAAATCTCCCAATTTTGACTTTTTTCTAAGAATTCAGGATTTAAATCTCGCAATTCTGGCTTTTTTCTCAAAATTTGGGTTTTAAATCACTTAATTTTGACTTTTTTCTCAAAATTTTTGGTTTAAATCTCGCAATTTTGACTTTTTTCTCAACATTTTTGGTGTAAATCTCGCAATTCTGACTTTTTTCTCAAAATTCAGGGTTTAAATTTGGCAATTCTGACTTTTTTCCTCACAATTCGGGGTTTAAGTCTCACAATTCTGACTTTTCTCACAATTTGGGTTTTAAATCTCACAATTCTGACTTTTTTCTCAACATTTGGGGTTTAAATCTCGCAATTCTGACTTTTTTCTCACAATTTAGGGTTTAAATTGGGCAATTCTGACTTTTTTCCTCAACATTTTTTGTTTAAATCTCGTGGTTTTGTCTTTTTTTCTCACAATTCAGTTTAAATCTCACAATTCTGACTTTTTTTCTCAGAATTCAAAGTTTAAATCTGTCCATTTTGACTTTTTTTCTTGCAATTTGTTGTTTAAATCAGGCAATTCTGACTTTTTTCTCAACATTTGTGGTTTAAATCTCACAATTCTGACTTTTTTTCTCAGAATTCAAAGTTTAAATCTGTCCATTTTGACTTTTTTCTTACAATTTGGGGTTTAAATCAGGCAATTCTGACTTTTTTGTCAAAATTTGGGTTTTAAATCACTTAATTCTGACTTTTTTCTCACAATTTGGGTTTTAAATCACTTAATTCGGACTTTTTTTCTCAACATTTTTTGTTTAAATCTCGTGATTTTGTCTTTTTTTTCTCACAATTCAGAGTTTAAATCTCACAATTCTGACTTTTTTTCTCAGAATTCAAAGTTTAAATCTGTCCATTTTGACTTTTTTCTTGCAAGTTGTTGTTTAAATCAGGCAATTCTGACTTTTTGTCTCAATTTGTGGGGTTTAAATCTCCCAATTTTGACTTTTTTCTAAGAATTCAGGGTTTAAATCTCGCAATTCTGTCTTTTTTCTCAAAATTTGGGTTTTAAATGACTTAATTTTGACTTTTTTCTCAAAATTTTTGGTTCAAATCTCGCAATTTTGACTTTTTTCTCAACATTTTTGGTGTAAATCTCGCAATTCTGACTTTTTTCTCAAAATTCAGGGTTTAAATTTGGCAATTCTGACTTTTTTCCTCACAATTCGGGGTTTAAATCTCACAATTCTGACTTTTCTCACAATTTGGGTTTTAAATCTCACAATTCTGGCTTTTTTCTCAAAATTTGGGTTTTAAATCACTTAATTTTGACTTTTTTCTCAACATTTTTGGTTTAAATCTCGCAAATTTGACTTTTTTCTCAACATTTTTGGTTTAAATCTAGCAATTCTGACTTTTTTCTCAAAATTCAGGGTTTAAATTTGGCAATTCTGACTTTTTTCCTCACAATTCGGGGTTTAAATCTCTCAATTTGGACTTTTTTCTCAACATTTTTGGTGTAAATCTCACAATTCTGACTTTTCTCACAATTTGGGTTTTAAATCTCGCAATTCTGACTTTTTTCCTCACAATTCAGGGTTTAAATCAGGCAATTCTTACTTTTTTCCTCAACATTTTTGGTTTAAATCTCGCAATTCTGACTTTTTTTGTCAAAATTTGGGTTTTAAATCAAATAATTTTGACTTTTTTCTCAACATTTTTGGTTTAAATCTCACAATTCAGATTTTTCCATACTTTTATTGAGTGAAGACGTTTGTAATGTTAGAAAATAATTATTTTTCTAATAAGTGCTCCTCTTTTGAGCTTTCGATTCATCTGTGAAGTGTTTTTAACATTGATGATAATCAGAAATGTCTCTTGGGAAGCAAATCAGTGTATTAGAGTGATTTCTGAAGGATCATGTGACGCTGAAGGCTGGAGTAATGAATAATAATAAATCTCACAATTCTGACTTTTTTCTCAAAATTTGGGTTTTAAATCACTTAATTCTGACTTTTTTTTCTCAGAATTCAAAGTTTAAATCTGTCCATTTTGACTTTTTTTCTTGCAATTTGTTGTTTAAATCAGGCAATTCTGACTTTTTTCTCAAAATTTGGGTTTTAAATCACTTAATTCTGACTTTTTTCTCACAATTTGGGTTTTAAATCACTTAATTCTGACTTTTTCCTCACAATTCAGGGTTTAAATCTCACAATTCTGATTTTTTTGAGAATCTCACAATTCTGACTTAATTTGGGTTTTAAATCACTTAATTCTGACTTTTTTTTCTCAGAATTCAAAGTTTAAATCTGTCCATTTTGACTTTTTTTCTTGCAATTTGTTGTTTAAATCAGGCAATTCTGACTTTTTTCTCAACATTTGGGGTTTAAATCTCGCAATTCTGACTTTTTTCTCACAATTTAGGGTTTAAATTGGGCAATTCTGACTTTTTTCCTCAACATTTTTTGTTTAAATCTCGTGGTTTTGTCTTTTTTTCTCACAATTCAGTTTAAATCTCACAATTCTGACTTTTTTTCTCAGAATTCAAAGTTTAAATCTGTCCATTTTGACTTTTTTCTTGCAAGTTGTTGTTTAAATCAGGCAATTCTGACTTTTTGTCTCAATTTGTGGGGTTTAAATCTCCCAATTTTGACTTTTTTCTAAGAATTCAGGATTTAAATCTCGCAATTCTGGCTTTTTTCTCAAAATTTGGGTTTTAAATCACTTAATTTTGACTTTTTTCTCAAAATTTTTGGTTTAAATCTCGCAATTTTGACTTTTTTCTCAACATTTTTGGTGTAAATCTCGCAATTCTGACTTTTTTCTCAAAATTCAGGGTTTAAATTTGGCAATTCTGACTTTTTTCCTCACAATTCGGGGTTTAAGTCTCACAATTCTGACTTTTCTCACAATTTGGGTTTTAAATCTCACAATTCTGACTTTTTTCTCAACATTTGGGGTTTAAATCTCGCAATTCTGACTTTTTTCTCACAATTTAGGGTTTAAATTGGGCAATTCTGACTTTTTTCCTCAACATTTTTTGTTTAAATCTCGTGGTTTTGTCTTTTTTTCTCACAATTCAGTTTAAATCTCACAATTCTGACTTTTTTTCTCAGAATTCAAAGTTTAAATCTGTCCATTTTGACTTTTTTTCTTGCAATTTGTTGTTTAAATCAGGCAATTCTGACTTTTTTCTCAACATTTGTGGTTTAAATCTCACAATTCTGACTTTTTTTCTCAGAATTCAAAGTTTAAATCTGTCCATTTTGACTTTTTTCTTACAATTTGGGGTTTAAATCAGGCAATTCTGACTTTTTTGTCAAAATTTGGGTTTTAAATCACTTAATTCTGACTTTTTTCTCACAATTTGGGTTTTAAATCACTTAATTCGGACTTTTTTTCTCAACATTTTTTGTTTAAATCTCGTGATTTTGTCTTTTTTTTCTCACAATTCAGAGTTTAAATCTCACAATTCTGACTTTTTTTCTCAGAATTCAAAGTTTAAATCTGTCCATTTTGACTTTTTTCTTGCAAGTTGTTGTTTAAATCAGGCAATTCTGACTTTTTGTCTCAATTTGTGGGGTTTAAATCTCCCAATTTTGACTTTTTTCTAAGAATTCAGGGTTTAAATCTCGCAATTCTGTCTTTTTTCTCAAAATTTGGGTTTTAAATGACTTAATTTTGACTTTTTTCTCAAAATTTTTGGTTCAAATCTCGCAATTTTGACTTTTTTCTCAACATTTTTGGTGTAAATCTCGCAATTCTGACTTTTTTCTCAAAATTCAGGGTTTAAATTTGGCAATTCTGACTTTTTTCCTCACAATTCGGGGTTTAAATCTCACAATTCTGACTTTTCTCACAATTTGGGTTTTAAATCTCACAATTCTGGCTTTTTTCTCAAAATTTGGGTTTTAAATCACTTAATTTTGACTTTTTTCTCAACATTTTTGGTTTAAATCTCGCAAATTTGACTTTTTTCTCAACATTTTTGGTTTAAATCTAGCAATTCTGACTTTTTTCTCAAAATTCAGGGTTTAAATTTGGCAATTCTGACTTTTTTCCTCACAATTCGGGGTTTAAATCTCTCAATTTGGACTTTTTTCTCAACATTTTTGGTGTAAATCTCACAATTCTGACTTTTCTCACAATTTGGGTTTTAAATCTCGCAATTCTGACTTTTTTCCTCACAATTCAGGGTTTAAATCAGGCAATTCTTACTTTTTTCCTCAACATTTTTGGTTTAAATCTCGCAATTCTGACTTTTTTTGTCAAAATTTGGGTTTTAAATCAAATAATTTTGACTTTTTTCTCAACATTTTTGGTTTAAATCTCACAATTCAGATTTTTTCCATACTTTTATTGAGTGAAGACGTTTGTAATGTTAGAAAATAATTATTTTTCTAATAAGTGCTCCTCTTTTGAGCTTTCGATTCATCTGTGAAGTGTTTTTAACATTGATGATAATCAGAAATGTCTCTTGGGAAGCAAATCAGTGTATTAGAGTGATTTCTGAAGGATCATGTGACGCTGAAGGCTGGAGTAATGAATAATAATAAATCTCACAATTCTGACTTTTTTCTCAAAATTTGGGTTTTAAATCACTTAATTCTGACTTTTTTTTCTCAGAATTCAAAGTTTAAATCTGTCCATTTTGACTTTTTTTCTTGCAATTTGTTGTTTAAATCAGGCAATTCTGACTTTTTTTCTCAATTTGTGGGGTTTAAATCTCCCAATTTTGACTTTTTTCTAAGAATTCAGGGTTTAAATCTCACAATTCTGCTTTTTTCTCAACATTTTTGGTTTAAATCTCACAATTCTGATTTTTTCAATACTTTTATTAATCGAGGACGCATTCAGTTGATCAAAAGTGGGAGTGAAGACGTTTGTAATGTAATGTAATTATTTTTCTAATAAGTGCTGCTTTTTTGAGCTTTCGATTCATCTGTGAATGTTTTTAACGTTGATGATAATCAGAAATGTCTCTTGAGAAGCAAATCCGCGTATTAGAGTGATTTCTGAAGGATCATGTGACGCTGAAGACTGGAGTAATGATGCTGAAAATTCAGCTTTGAAATCACAGGAATAAATTTCAGTTTAATATGTATTCACATAGAAAACTGTTGTTTTAATGTATAAAATGTTTAACTTTTTTTACAGCATTTTTGATTAAATAAATGCAGCCTTGATGAGCAGATGAGAGACTTTATGTTATAATGTGTGTGTCAGATTGCTACTCATATAAATCTGGCAATTCTGACTTTTCTTCACAGAATTTGGGTTTAAATCTCACAATTCTGACTTTTTTTCTCTTTTAGAATTCAAAGTTTAAATCCTTAAATTCTGACTTTTTTCTCAAAATTTGGGGTTTAAATCGCACAATTCAGATTTTTTCTCACAATTCAGACTGTTTTCTTACAATTTAGGTTTTAAATCTCCCAATTCAGAGTTTAAATCAGGGAATTTTGACTTTTTTTTCTCAAAATTTGGGTTTTAAATCACTTAATTCTGACTTTTTTCTCACAATTTGGGTTTTAAATCACTTAATTCTGACTTTTTCCTCACAATTCAGGGTTTAAATCTCACAATTCTGATTTTTTTGAGAATCTCACAATTCTGACTTAATTTGGGTTTTAAATCACTTAATTCTGACTTTTTTTTCTCAGAATTCAAAGTTTAAATCTGTCCATTTTGACTTTTTTTCTTGCAATTTGTTGTTTAAATCAGGCAATTCTGACTTTTTTCTCAACATTTGGGGTTTAAATCTCGCAATTCTGACTTTTTTCAATACTTTTATTAATCGAGGACGCATTCAGTTGATCAAAAGTGGGAGTGAAGACGTTTGTAATGTAATGTAATTATTTTTCTAATAAGTGCTGCTTTTTTGAGCTTTCGATTCATCTGTGAATGTTTTTAACGTTGATGATAATCAGAAATGTCTCTTGAGAAGCAAATCCGCGTATTAGAGTGATTTCTGAAGGATCATGTGACGCTGAAGACTGGAGTAATGATGCTGAAAATTCAGCTTTGAAATCACAGGAATAAATTTCAGTTTAATATGTATTCACATAGAAAACTGTTGTTTTAATGTATAAAATGTTTAACTTTTTTTACAGCATTTTTGATTAAATAAATGCAGCCTTGATGAGCAGATGAGAGACTTTATGTTATAATGTGTGTGTCAGATTGCTACTCATATAAATCTGGCAATTCTGACTTTTCTTCACAGAATTTGGGTTTAAATCTCACAATTCTGACTTTTTTTCTCTTTTAGAATTCAAAGTTTAAATCCTTAAATTCTGACTTTTTTCTCAAAATTTGGGGTTTAAATCGCACAATTCAGATTTTTTCTCACAATTCAGACTGTTTTCTTACAATTTAGGTTTTAAATCTCCCAATTCAGAGTTTAAATCAGGGAATTTTGACTTTTTTTTCTCAAAATTTGGGTTTTAAATCACTTAATTCTGACTTTTTTCTCACAATTTGGGTTTTAAATCACTTAATTCTGACTTTTTCCTCACAATTCAGGGTTTAAATCTCACAATTCTGATTTTTTTGAGAATCTCACAATTCTGACTTAATTTGGGTTTTAAATCACTTAATTCTGACTTTTTTTTCTCAGAATTCAAAGTTTAAATCTGTCCATTTTGACTTTTTTTCTTGCAATTTGTTGTTTAAATCAGGCAATTCTGACTTTTTTCTCAACATTTGGGGTTTAAATCTCGCAATTCTGACTTTTTTCTCAAAATTTAGGGTTTAAATCTCACAATTCTGACTTTTTTCTCACAATTTAGGGTTTAAATTGGGCAATTCTGACTTTTTTCCTCAACATTTTTTGTTTAAATCTCGTGGTTTTGTCTTTTTTTCTCACAATTCAGTTTAAATCTCACAATTCTGACTTTTTTTCTCAGAATTCAAAGTTTAAATCTGTCCATTTTGACTTTTTTCTTGCAAGTTGTTGTTTAAATCAGGCAATTCTGACTTTTTGTCTCAATTTGTGGGGTTTAAATCTCCCAATTTTGACTTTTTTCTAAGAATTCAGGATTTAAATCTCGCAATTCTGGCTTTTTTCTCAAAATTTGGGTTTTAAATCACTTAATTTTGACTTTTTTCTCAAAATTTTTGGTTTAAATCTCGCAATTTTGACTTTTTTCTCAACATTTTTGGTGTAAATCTCGCAATTCTGACTTTTTTCTCAAAATTCAGGGTTTAAATTTGGCAATTCTGACTTTTTTCCTCACAATTCGGGGTTTAAGTCTCACAATTCTGACTTTTCTCACAATTTGGGTTTTAAATCTCACAATTCTGACTTTTTTCTCAACATTTGGGGTTTAAATCTCGCAATTCTGACTTTTTTCTCACAATTTAGGGTTTAAATTGGGCAATTCTGACTTTTTTCCTCAACATTTTTTGTTTAAATCTCGTGGTTTTGTCTTTTTTTCTCACAATTCAGTTTAAATCTCACAATTCTGACTTTTTTTCTCAGAATTCAAAGTTTAAATCTGTCCATTTTGACTTTTTTTCTTGCAATTTGTTGTTTAAATCAGGCAATTCTGACTTTTTTCTCAACATTTGTGGTTTAAATCTCACAATTCTGACTTTTTTTCTCAGAATTCAAAGTTTAAATCTGTCCATTTTGACTTTTTTCTTACAATTTGGGGTTTAAATCAGGCAATTCTGACTTTTTTGTCAAAATTTGGGTTTTAAATCACTTAATTCTGACTTTTTTCTCACAATTTGGGTTTTAAATCACTTAATTCGGACTTTTTTTCTCAACATTTTTGGTTTAAATCTTGCAATTCTGACTTTTTCCTCACAATTCAGGGTTTAAATCAGGCAATTCTTACTTTTTTCTCAACATTTTTGGTTTAAATCTCACAATTGTTTTTTTTCTCAAAATTTAGGGTTTAAATTTAGCAATTCTGACTTTTTTCTTGCAATTCAGGGTTTAAATCTCTCAATTTTGACTTCTTTTCTCACAATTTGGGTTTTAAATCTCACAATTCTGACTTTTTTCTCACAATTCAGGGTTTAAATCAGGCAATTCTTACTTTTTTCTCAACATTTTTGGTTTAAATCTCACAATTCTGACTTTTGTCTCACAATTTAGGGTTTAAATTGGGCAATTCTGACTTTTTTCCTCAACATTTGTGGTTTAAATCTCACAATTCTGACTTTTTTTCTCAGAATTCAAAGTTTAAATCTGTCCATTTTGACTTTTTTCTTACAATTTGGGGTTTAAATCAGGCAATTCTGACTTTTTTGTCAAAATTTGGGTTTTAAATCACTTAATTCTGACTTTTTTCTCACAATTTGGGTTTTAAATCACTTAATTCGGACTTTTTTTCTCAACATTTTTTGTTTAAATCTCGTGATTTTGTCTTTTTTTTCTCACAATTCAGAGTTTAAATCTCACAATTCTGACTTTTTTTCTCAGAATTCAAAGTTTAAATCTGTCCATTTTGACTTTTTTCTTGCAAGTTGTTGTTTAAATCAGGCAATTCTGACTTTTTTTCTCAATTTGTGGGGTTTAAATCTCCCAATTTTGACTTTTTTCTAAGAATTCAGGGTTTAAATCTCGCAATTCTGGCTTTTTTCTCAAAATTTGGGTTTTAAATCACTTAATTTTGACTTTTTTCTCAAAATTTTTGGTTTAAATCTCGCAATTTTGACTTTTTTCTCAACATTTTTGGTGTAAATCTCACAATTCTGACTTTTCTCACAATTTGGGTTTTAAATCTCGCAATTCTGACTTTTTTCCTCACAATTCAGGGTTTAAATCAGGCAATTCTTACTTTTTTCCTCAACATTTTTGGTTTAAATCTCGCAATTCTGACTTTTTTTTGTCAAAATTTGGGTTTTAAATCACTTAATTTTGACTTTTTTCTCAACATTTTTGGTTTAAATCTCACAATTCAGATTTTTTCCATACTTTTATTGAGTGAAGACGTTTGTAATGTTAGAAAATAATTATTTTTCTAATAAGTGCTCCTCTTTTGAGCTTTCGATTCATCTGTGAAGTGTTTTTAACATTGATGATAATCAGAAATGTCTCTTGGGAAGCAAATCAGTGTATTAGAGTGATTTCTGAAGGATCATGTGACGCTGAAGGCTGGAGTAATGAATAATAATAAATCTCACAATTCTGACTTTTTTCTCAAAATTTGGGTTTTAAATCACTTAATTCTGACTTTTTTTTCTCAGAATTCAAAGTTTAAATCTGTCCATTTTGACTTTTTTTCTTGCAATTTGTTGTTTAAATCAGGCAATTCTGACTTTTTTCTCAAAATTTGGGTTTTAAATCACTTAATTCTGACTTTTTTCTCACAATTTGGGTTTTAAATCACTTAATTCTGACTTTTTCCTCACAATTCAGGGTTTAAATCTCACAATTCTGATTTTTTTGAGAATCTCACAATTCTGACTTAATTTGGGTTTTAAATCACTTAATTCTGACTTTTTTTTCTCAGAATTCAAAGTTTAAATCTGTCCATTTTGACTTTTTTTCTTGCAATTTGTTGTTTAAATCAGGCAATTCTGACTTTTTTCTCAACATTTGGGGTTTAAATCTCGCAATTCTGACTTTTTTCTCACAATTTAGGGTTTAAATTGGGCAATTCTGACTTTTTTCCTCAACATTTTTTGTTTAAATCTCGTGGTTTTGTCTTTTTTTCTCACAATTCAGTTTAAATCTCACAATTCTGACTTTTTTTCTCAGAATTCAAAGTTTAAATCTGTCCATTTTGACTTTTTTCTTGCAAGTTGTTGTTTAAATCAGGCAATTCTGACTTTTTGTCTCAATTTGTGGGGTTTAAATCTCCCAATTTTGACTTTTTTCTAAGAATTCAGGATTTAAATCTCGCAATTCTGGCTTTTTTCTCAAAATTTGGGTTTTAAATCACTTAATTTTGACTTTTTTCTCAAAATTTTTGGTTTAAATCTCGCAATTTTGACTTTTTTCTCAACATTTTTGGTGTAAATCTCGCAATTCTGACTTTTTTCTCAAAATTCAGGGTTTAAATTTGGCAATTCTGACTTTTTTCCTCACAATTCGGGGTTTAAGTCTCACAATTCTGACTTTTCTCACAATTTGGGTTTTAAATCTCACAATTCTGACTTTTTTCTCAACATTTGGGGTTTAAATCTCGCAATTCTGACTTTTTTCTCACAATTTAGGGTTTAAATTGGGCAATTCTGACTTTTTTCCTCAACATTTTTTGTTTAAATCTCGTGGTTTTGTCTTTTTTTCTCACAATTCAGTTTAAATCTCACAATTCTGACTTTTTTTCTCAGAATTCAAAGTTTAAATCTGTCCATTTTGACTTTTTTTCTTGCAATTTGTTGTTTAAATCAGGCAATTCTGACTTTTTTCTCAACATTTGTGGTTTAAATCTCACAATTCTGACTTTTTTTCTCAGAATTCAAAGTTTAAATCTGTCCATTTTGACTTTTTTCTTACAATTTGGGGTTTAAATCAGGCAATTCTGACTTTTTTGTCAAAATTTGGGTTTTAAATCACTTAATTCTGACTTTTTTCTCACAATTTGGGTTTTAAATCACTTAATTCGGACTTTTTTTCTCAACATTTTTTGTTTAAATCTCGTGATTTTGTCTTTTTTTTCTCACAATTCAGAGTTTAAATCTCACAATTCTGACTTTTTTTCTCAGAATTCAAAGTTTAAATCTGTCCATTTTGACTTTTTTCTTGCAAGTTGTTGTTTAAATCAGGCAATTCTGACTTTTTGTCTCAATTTGTGGGGTTTAAATCTCCCAATTTTGACTTTTTTCTAAGAATTCAGGGTTTAAATCTCGCAATTCTGTCTTTTTTCTCAAAATTTGGGTTTTAAATGACTTAATTTTGACTTTTTTCTCAAAATTTTTGGTTCAAATCTCGCAATTTTGACTTTTTTCTCAACATTTTTGGTGTAAATCTCGCAATTCTGACTTTTTTCTCAAAATTCAGGGTTTAAATTTGGCAATTCTGACTTTTTTCCTCACAATTCGGGGTTTAAATCTCACAATTCTGACTTTTCTCACAATTTGGGTTTTAAATCTCACAATTCTGGCTTTTTTCTCAAAATTTGGGTTTTAAATCACTTAATTTTGACTTTTTTCTCAACATTTTTGGTTTAAATCTCGCAAATTTGACTTTTTTCTCAACATTTTTGGTTTAAATCTAGCAATTCTGACTTTTTTCTCAAAATTCAGGGTTTAAATTTGGCAATTCTGACTTTTTTCCTCACAATTCGGGGTTTAAATCTCTCAATTTGGACTTTTTTCTCAACATTTTTGGTGTAAATCTCACAATTCTGACTTTTCTCACAATTTGGGTTTTAAATCTCGCAATTCTGACTTTTTTCCTCACAATTCAGGGTTTAAATCAGGCAATTCTTACTTTTTTCCTCAACATTTTTGGTTTAAATCTCGCAATTCTGACTTTTTTTGTCAAAATTTGGGTTTTAAATCAAATAATTTTGACTTTTTTCTCAACATTTTTGGTTTAAATCTCACAATTCAGATTTTTTCCATACTTTTATTGAGTGAAGACGTTTGTAATGTTAGAAAATAATTATTTTTCTAATAAGTGCTCCTCTTTTGAGCTTTCGATTCATCTGTGAAGTGTTTTTAACATTGATGATAATCAGAAATGTCTCTTGGGAAGCAAATCAGTGTATTAGAGTGATTTCTGAAGGATCATGTGACGCTGAAGGCTGGAGTAATGAATAATAATAAATCTCACAATTCTGACTTTTTTCTCAAAATTTGGGTTTTAAATCACTTAATTCTGACTTTTTTTTCTCAGAATTCAAAGTTTAAATCTGTCCATTTTGACTTTTTTTCTTGCAATTTGTTGTTTAAATCAGGCAATTCTGACTTTTTTTCTCAATTTGTGGGGTTTAAATCTCCCAATTTTGACTTTTTTCTAAGAATTCAGGGTTTAAATCTCACAATTCTGCTTTTTTCTCAACATTTTTGGTTTAAATCTCACAATTCTGATTTTTTCAATACTTTTATTAATCGAGGACGCATTCAGTTGATCAAAAGTGGGAGTGAAGACGTTTGTAATGTAATGTAATTATTTTTCTAATAAGTGCTGCTTTTTTGAGCTTTCGATTCATCTGTGAATGTTTTTAACGTTGATGATAATCAGAAATGTCTCTTGAGAAGCAAATCCGCGTATTAGAGTGATTTCTGAAGGATCATGTGACGCTGAAGACTGGAGTAATGATGCTGAAAATTCAGCTTTGAAATCACAGGAATAAATTTCAGTTTAATATGTATTCACATAGAAAACTGTTGTTTTAATGTATAAAATGTTTAACTTTTTTTACAGCATTTTTGATTAAATAAATGCAGCCTTGATGAGCAGATGAGAGACTTTATGTTATAATGTGTGTGTCAGATTGCTACTCATATAAATCTGGCAATTCTGACTTTTCTTCACAGAATTTGGGTTTAAATCTCACAATTCTGACTTTTTTTCTCTTTTAGAATTCAAAGTTTAAATCCTTAAATTCTGACTTTTTTCTCAAAATTTGGGGTTTAAATCGCACAATTCAGATTTTTTCTCACAATTCAGACTGTTTTCTTACAATTTAGGTTTTAAATCTCCCAATTCAGAGTTTAAATCAGGGAATTTTGACTTTTTTTTCTCAAAATTTGGGTTTTAAATCACTTAATTCTGACTTTTTTCTCACAATTTGGGTTTTAAATCACTTAATTCTGACTTTTTCCTCACAATTCAGGGTTTAAATCTCACAATTCTGATTTTTTTGAGAATCTCACAATTCTGACTTAATTTGGGTTTTAAATCACTTAATTCTGACTTTTTTTTCTCAGAATTCAAAGTTTAAATCTGTCCATTTTGACTTTTTTTCTTGCAATTTGTTGTTTAAATCAGGCAATTCTGACTTTTTTCTCAACATTTGGGGTTTAAATCTCGCAATTCTGACTTTTTTCTCAAAATTTAGGGTTTAAATCTCACAATTCTGACTTTTTTCTCACAATTTAGGGTTTAAATTGGGCAATTCTGACTTTTTTCCTCAACATTTTTTGTTTAAATCTCGTGGTTTTGTCTTTTTTTCTCACAATTCAGTTTAAATCTCACAATTCTGACTTTTTTTCTCAGAATTCAAAGTTTAAATCTGTCCATTTTGACTTTTTTCTTGCAAGTTGTTGTTTAAATCAGGCAATTCTGACTTTTTGTCTCAATTTGTGGGGTTTAAATCTCCCAATTTTGACTTTTTTCTAAGAATTCAGGGTTTAAATCTCGCAATTCTGTCTTTTTTCTCAAAATTTGGGTTTTAAATGACTTAATTTTGACTTTTTTCTCAAAATTTTTGGTTCAAATCTCGCAATTTTGACTTTTTTCTCAACATTTTTGGTGTAAATCTCGCAATTCTGACTTTTTTCTCAAAATTCAGGGTTTAAATTTGGCAATTCTGACTTTTTTCCTCACAATTCGGGGTTTAAATCTCACAATTCTGACTTTTCTCACAATTTGGGTTTTAAATCTCACAATTCTGGCTTTTTTCTCAAAATTTGGGTTTTAAATCACTTAATTTTGACTTTTTTCTCAACATTTTTGGTTTAAATCTCGCAAATTTGACTTTTTTCTCAACATTTTTGGTTTAAATCTCGCAATTCTGACTTTTTTCTCAAAATTCAGGGTTTAAATTTGGCAATTCTGACTTTTTTCCTCACAATTCGGGGTTTAAATCTCTCAATTTGGACTTTTTTCTCAACATTTTTGGTGTAAATCTCACAATTCTGACTTTTCTCACAATTTGGGTTTTAAATCTCGCAATTCTGACTTTTTTCCTCACAATTCAGGGTTTAAATCAGGCAATTCTTACTTTTTTCCTCAACATTTTTGGTTTAAATCTCGCAATTCTGACTTTTTTTGTCAAAATTTGGGTTTTAAATCAAATAATTTTGACTTTTTTCTCAACATTTTTGGTTTAAATCTCACAATTCAGATTTTTTCCATACTTTTATTGAGTGAAGACGTTTGTAATGTTAGAAAATAATTATTTTTCTAATAAGTGCTCCTCTTTTGAGCTTTCGATTCATCTGTGAAGTGTTTTTAACATTGATGATAATCAGAAATGTCTCTTGGGAAGCAAATCAGTGTATTAGAGTGATTTCTGAAGGATCATGTGACGCTGAAGGCTGGAGTAATGAATAATAATAAATCTCACAATTCTGACTTTTTTCTCAAAATTTGGGTTTTAAATCACTTAATTCTGACTTTTTTTTTCTCAGAATTCAAAGTTTAAATCTGTCCATTTTGACTTTTTTTCTTGCAATTTGTTGTTTAAATCAGGCAATTCTGACTTTTTTCTCAAAATTTGGGTTTTAAATCACTTAATTCTGACTTTTTTCTCACAATTTGGGTTTTAAATCACTTAATTCTGACTTTTTCCTCACAATTCAGGGTTTAAATCTCACAATTCTGATTTTTTTGAGAATCTCACAATTCTGACTTAATTTGGGTTTTAAATCACTTAATTCTGACTTTTTTTTCTCAGAATTCAAAGTTTAAATCTGTCCATTTTGACTTTTTTTCTTGCAATTTGTTGTTTAAATCAGGCAATTCTGACTTTTTTCTCAACATTTGGGGTTTAAATCTCGCAATTCTGACTTTTTTCTCACAATTTAGGGTTTAAATTGGGCAATTCTGACTTTTTTCCTCAACATTTTTTGTTTAAATCTCGTGGTTTTGTCTTTTTTTCTCACAATTCAGTTTAAATCTCACAATTCTGACTTTTTTTCTCAGAATTCAAAGTTTAAATCTGTCCATTTTGACTTTTTTCTTGCAAGTTGTTGTTTAAATCAGGCAATTCTGACTTTTTGTCTCAATTTGTGGGGTTTAAATCTCCCAATTTTGACTTTTTTCTAAGAATTCAGGATTTAAATCTCGCAATTCTGGCTTTTTTCTCAAAATTTGGGTTTTAAATCACTTAATTTTGACTTTTTTCTCAAAATTTTTGGTTTAAATCTCGCAATTTTGACTTTTTTCTCAACATTTTTGGTGTAAATCTCGCAATTCTGACTTTTTTCTCAAAATTCAGGGTTTAAATTTGGCAATTCTGACTTTTTTCCTCACAATTCGGGGTTTAAGTCTCACAATTCTGACTTTTCTCACAATTTGGGTTTTAAATCTCACAATTCTGACTTTTTTCTCAACATTTGGGGTTTAAATCTCGCAATTCTGACTTTTTTCTCACAATTTAGGGTTTAAATTGGGCAATTCTGACTTTTTTCCTCAACATTTTTTGTTTAAATCTCGTGGTTTTGTCTTTTTTTCTCACAATTCAGTTTAAATCTCACAATTCTGACTTTTTTTCTCAGAATTCAAAGTTTAAATCTGTCCATTTTGACTTTTTTTCTTGCAATTTGTTGTTTAAATCAGGCAATTCTGACTTTTTTCTCAACATTTGTGGTTTAAATCTCACAATTCTGACTTTTTTTCTCAGAATTCAAAGTTTAAATCTGTCCATTTTGACTTTTTTCTTACAATTTGGGGTTTAAATCAGGCAATTCTGACTTTTTTGTCAAAATTTGGGTTTTAAATCACTTAATTCTGACTTTTTTCTCACAATTTGGGTTTTAAATCACTTAATTCGGACTTTTTTTCTCAACATTTTTTGTTTAAATCTCGTGATTTTGTCTTTTTTTTCTCACAATTCAGAGTTTAAATCTCACAATTCTGACTTTTTTTCTCAGAATTCAAAGTTTAAATCTGTCCATTTTGACTTTTTTCTTGCAAGTTGTTGTTTAAATCAGGCAATTCTGACTTTTTGTCTCAATTTGTGGGGTTTAAATCTCCCAATTTTGACTTTTTTCTAAGAATTCAGGGTTTAAATCTCGCAATTCTGTCTTTTTTCTCAAAATTTGGGTTTTAAATGACTTAATTTTGACTTTTTTCTCAAAATTTTTGGTTCAAATCTCGCAATTTTGACTTTTTTCTCAACATTTTTGGTGTAAATCTCGCAATTCTGACTTTTTTCTCAAAATTCAGGGTTTAAATTTGGCAATTCTGACTTTTTTCCTCACAATTCGGGGTTTAAATCTCACAATTCTGACTTTTCTCACAATTTGGGTTTTAAATCTCACAATTCTGGCTTTTTTCTCAAAATTTGGGTTTTAAATCACTTAATTTTGACTTTTTTCTCAACATTTTTGGTTTAAATCTCGCAAATTTGACTTTTTTCTCAACATTTTTGGTTTAAATCTCGCAATTCTGACTTTTTTCTCAAAATTCAGGGTTTAAATTTGGCAATTCTGACTTTTTTCCTCACAATTCGGGGTTTAAATCTCTCAATTTGGACTTTTTTCTCAACATTTTTGGTGTAAATCTCACAATTCTGACTTTTCTCACAATTTGGGTTTTAAATCTCGCAATTCTGACTTTTTTCCTCACAATTCAGGGTTTAAATCAGGCAATTCTTACTTTTTTCCTCAACATTTTTGGTTTAAATCTCGCAATTCTGACTTTTTTTGTCAAAATTTGGGTTTTAAATCAAATAATTTTGACTTTTTTCTCAACATTTTTGGTTTAAATCTCACAATTCAGATTTTTTCCATACTTTTATTGAGTGAAGACGTTTGTAATGTTAGAAAATAATTATTTTTCTAATAAGTGCTCCTCTTTTGAGCTTTCGATTCATCTGTGAAGTGTTTTTAACATTGATGATAATCAGAAATGTCTCTTGGGAAGCAAATCAGTGTATTAGAGTGATTTCTGAAGGATCATGTGACGCTGAAGGCTGGAGTAATGAATAATAATAAATCTCACAATTCTGACTTTTTTCTCAAAATTTGGGTTTTAAATCACTTAATTCTGACTTTTTTTTCTCAGAATTCAAAGTTTAAATCTGTCCATTTTGACTTTTTTTCTTGCAATTTGTTGTTTAAATCAGGCAATTCTGACTTTTTTCTCAACATTTGGGGTTTAAATCTCGCAATTCTGACTTTTTTCTCACAATTTAGGGTTCAAATTGGGCAATTCTGACTTTTTTCCTCAACATTTTTTGTTTAAATCTCGTGGTTTTGTCTTTTTTTCTCACAATTCAGTTTAAATCTCACAATTCTGACTTTTTTTCTCAGAATTCAAAGTTTAAATCTGTCCATTTTGACTTTTTTCTTGCAAGTTGTTGTTTAAATCAGGCAATTCTGACTTTTTGTCTCAATTTGTGGGGTTTAAATCTCCCAATTTTGACTTTTTTCTAAGAATTCAGGATTTAAATCTCGCAATTCTGGCTTTTTTCTCAAAATTTGGGTTTTAAATCACTTAATTTTGACTTTTTTCTCAAAATTTTTGGTTTAAATCTCGCAATTTTGACTTTTTTCTCAACATTTTTGGTGTAAATCTCGCAATTCTGACTTTTTTCTCAAAATTCAGGGTTTAAATTTGGCAATTCTGACTTTTTTCCTCACAATTCGGGGTTTAAGTCTCACAATTCTGACTTTTCTCACAATTTGGGTTTTAAATCTCACAATTCTGACTTTTTTCTCAACATTTGGGGTTTAAATCTCGCAATTCTGACTTTTTTCTCACAATTTAGGGTTTAAATTGGGCAATTCTGACTTTTTTCCTCAACATTTTTTGTTTAAATCTCGTGGTTTTGTCTTTTTTTCTCACAATTCAGTTTAAATCTCACAATTCTGACTTTTTTTCTCAGAATTCAAAGTTTAAATCTGTCCATTTTGACTTTTTTTCTTGCAATTTGTTGTTTAAATCAGGCAATTCTGACTTTTTTCTCAACATTTGTGGTTTAAATCTCACAATTCTGACTTTTTTTCTCAGAATTCAAAGTTTAAATCTGTCCATTTTGACTTTTTTCTTACAATTTGGGGTTTAAATCAGGCAATTCTGACTTTTTTGTCAAAATTTGGGTTTTAAATCACTTAATTCTGACTTTTTTCTCACAATTTGGGTTTTAAATCACTTAATTCGGACTTTTTTTCTCAACATTTTTTGTTTAAATCTCGTGATTTTGTCTTTTTTTTCTCACAATTCAGAGTTTAAATCTCACAATTCTGACTTTTTTTCTCAGAATTCAAAGTTTAAATCTGTCCATTTTGACTTTTTTCTTGCAAGTTGTTGTTTAAATCAGGCAATTCTGACTTTTTGTCTCAATTTGTGGGGTTTAAATCTCCCAATTTTGACTTTTTTCTAAGAATTCAGGGTTTAAATCTCGCAATTCTGTCTTTTTTCTCAAAATTTGGGTTTTAAATGACTTAATTTTGACTTTTTTCTCAAAATTTTTGGTTCAAATCTCGCAATTTTGACTTTTTTCTCAACATTTTTGGTGTAAATCTCGCAATTCTGACTTTTTTCTCAAAATTCAGGGTTTAAATTTGGCAATTCTGACTTTTTTCCTCACAATTCGGGGTTTAAATCTCACAATTCTGACTTTTCTCACAATTTGGGTTTTAAATCTCACAATTCTGGCTTTTTTCTCAAAATTTGGGTTTTAAATCACTTAATTTTGACTTTTTTCTCAACATTTTTGGTTTAAATCTCGCAAATTTGACTTTTTTCTCAACATTTTTGGTTTAAATCTAGCAATTCTGACTTTTTTCTCAAAATTCAGGGTTTAAATTTGGCAATTCTGACTTTTTTCCTCACAATTCGGGGTTTAAATCTCTCAATTTGGACTTTTTTCTCAACATTTTTGGTGTAAATCTCACAATTCTGACTTTTCTCACAATTTGGGTTTTAAATCTCGCAATTCTGACTTTTTTCCTCACAATTCAGGGTTTAAATCAGGCAATTCTTACTTTTTTCCTCAACATTTTTGGTTTAAATCTCGCAATTCTGACTTTTTTTGTCAAAATTTGGGTTTTAAATCAAATAATTTTGACTTTTTTCTCAACATTTTTGGTTTAAATCTCACAATTCAGATTTTTTCCATACTTTTATTGAGTGAAGACGTTTGTAATGTTAGAAAATAATTATTTTTCTAATAAGTGCTCCTCTTTTGAGCTTTCGATTCATCTGTGAAGTGTTTTTAACATTGATGATAATCAGAAATGTCTCTTGGGAAGCAAATCAGTGTATTAGAGTGATTTCTGAAGGATCATGTGACGCTGAAGGCTGGAGTAATGAATAATAATAAATCTCACAATTCTGACTTTTTTCTCAAAATTTGGGTTTTAAATCACTTAATTCTGACTTTTTTTTCTCAGAATTCAAAGTTTAAATCTGTCCATTTTGACTTTTTTTCTTGCAATTTGTTGTTTAAATCAGGCAATTCTGACTTTTTTTCTCAATTTGTGGGGTTTAAATCTCCCAATTTTGACTTTTTTCTAAGAATTCAGGGTTTAAATCTCACAATTCTGCTTTTTTCTCAACATTTTTGGTTTAAATCTCACAATTCTGATTTTTTCAATACTTTTATTAATCGAGGACGCATTCAGTTGATCAAAAGTGGGAGTGAAGACGTTTGTAATGTAATGTAATTATTTTTCTAATAAGTGCTGCTTTTTTGAGCTTTCGATTCATCTGTGAATGTTTTTAACGTTGATGATAATCAGAAATGTCTCTTGAGAAGCAAATCCGCGTATTAGAGTGATTTCTGAAGGATCATGTGACGCTGAAGACTGGAGTAATGATGCTGAAAATTCAGCTTTGAAATCACAGGAATAAATTTCAGTTTAATATGTATTCACATAGAAAACTGTTGTTTTAATGTATAAAATGTTTAACTTTTTTTACAGCATTTTTGATTAAATAAATGCAGCCTTGATGAGCAGATGAGAGACTTTATGTTATAATGTGTGTGTCAGATTGCTACTCATATAAATCTGGCAATTCTGACTTTTCTTCACAGAATTTGGGTTTAAATCTCACAATTCTGACTTTTTTTCTCTTTTAGAATTCAAAGTTTAAATCCTTAAATTCTGACTTTTTTCTCAAAATTTGGGGTTTAAATCGCACAATTCAGATTTTTTCTCACAATTCAGACTGTTTTCTTACAATTTAGGTTTTAAATCTCCCAATTCAGAGTTTAAATCAGGGAATTTTGACTTTTTTTTCTCAAAATTTGGGTTTTAAATCACTTAATTCTGACTTTTTTCTCACAATTTGGGTTTTAAATCACTTAATTCTGACTTTTTCCTCACAATTCAGGGTTTAAATCTCACAATTCTGATTTTTTTGAGAATCTCACAATTCTGACTTAATTTGGGTTTTAAATCACTTAATTCTGACTTTTTTTTCTCAGAATTCAAAGTTTAAATCTGTCCATTTTGACTTTTTTTCTTGCAATTTGTTGTTTAAATCAGGCAATTCTGACTTTTTTCTCAACATTTGGGGTTTAAATCTCGCAATTCTGACTTTTTTCTCAAAATTTAGGGTTTAAATCTCACAATTCTGACTTTTTTCTCACAATTTAGGGTTTAAATTGGGCAATTCTGACTTTTTTCCTCAACATTTTTTGTTTAAATCTCGTGGTTTTGTCTTTTTTTCTCACAATTCAGTTTAAATCTCACAATTCTGACTTTTTTTCTCAGAATTCAAAGTTTAAATCTGTCCATTTTGACTTTTTTCTTGCAAGTTGTTGTTTAAATCAGGCAATTCTGACTTTTTGTCTCAATTTGTGGGGTTTAAATCTCCCAATTTTGACTTTTTTCTAAGAATTCAGGGTTTAAATCTCGCAATTCTGTCTTTTTTCTCAAAATTTGGGTTTTAAATGACTTAATTTTGACTTTTTTCTCAAAATTTTTGGTTCAAATCTCGCAATTTTGACTTTTTTCTCAACATTTTTGGTGTAAATCTCGCAATTCTGACTTTTTTCTCAAAATTCAGGGTTTAAATTTGGCAATTCTGACTTTTTTCCTCACAATTCGGGGTTTAAATCTCACAATTCTGACTTTTCTCACAATTTGGGTTTTAAATCTCACAATTCTGGCTTTTTTCTCAAAATTTGGGTTTTAAATCACTTAATTTTGACTTTTTTCTCAACATTTTTGGTTTAAATCTCGCAAATTTGACTTTTTTCTCAACATTTTTGGTTTAAATCTCGCAATTCTGACTTTTTTCTCAAAATTCAGGGTTTAAATTTGGCAATTCTGACTTTTTTCCTCACAATTCGGGGTTTAAATCTCTCAATTTGGACTTTTTTCTCAACATTTTTGGTGTAAATCTCACAATTCTGACTTTTCTCACAATTTGGGTTTTAAATCTCGCAATTCTGACTTTTTTCCTCACAATTCAGGGTTTAAATCAGGCAATTCTTACTTTTTTCCTCAACATTTTTGGTTTAAATCTCGCAATTCTGACTTTTTTTGTCAAAATTTGGGTTTTAAATCAAATAATTTTGACTTTTTTCTCAACATTTTTGGTTTAAATCTCACAATTCAGATTTTTTCCATACTTTTATTGAGTGAAGACGTTTGTAATGTTAGAAAATAATTATTTTTCTAATAAGTGCTCCTCTTTTGAGCTTTCGATTCATCTGTGAAGTGTTTTTAACATTGATGATAATCAGAAATGTCTCTTGGGAAGCAAATCAGTGTATTAGAGTGATTTCTGAAGGATCATGTGACGCTGAAGGCTGGAGTAATGAATAATAATAAATCTCACAATTCTGACTTTTTTCTCAAAATTTGGGTTTTAAATCACTTAATTCTGACTTTTTTTTTCTCAGAATTCAAAGTTTAAATCTGTCCATTTTGACTTTTTTTCTTGCAATTTGTTGTTTAAATCAGGCAATTCTGACTTTTTTCTCAAAATTTGGGTTTTAAATCACTTAATTCTGACTTTTTTCTCACAATTTGGGTTTTAAATCACTTAATTCTGACTTTTTCCTCACAATTCAGGGTTTAAATCTCACAATTCTGATTTTTTTGAGAATCTCACAATTCTGACTTAATTTGGGTTTTAAATCACTTAATTCTGACTTTTTTTTCTCAGAATTCAAAGTTTAAATCTGTCCATTTTGACTTTTTTTCTTGCAATTTGTTGTTTAAATCAGGCAATTCTGACTTTTTTCTCAACATTTGGGGTTTAAATCTCGCAATTCTGACTTTTTTCTCACAATTTAGGGTTTAAATTGGGCAATTCTGACTTTTTTCCTCAACATTTTTTGTTTAAATCTCGTGGTTTTGTCTTTTTTTCTCACAATTCAGTTTAAATCTCACAATTCTGACTTTTTTTCTCAGAATTCAAAGTTTAAATCTGTCCATTTTGACTTTTTTCTTGCAAGTTGTTGTTTAAATCAGGCAATTCTGACTTTTTGTCTCAATTTGTGGGGTTTAAATCTCCCAATTTTGACTTTTTTCTAAGAATTCAGGATTTAAATCTCGCAATTCTGGCTTTTTTCTCAAAATTTGGGTTTTAAATCACTTAATTTTGACTTTTTTCTCAAAATTTTTGGTTTAAATCTCGCAATTTTGACTTTTTTCTCAACATTTTTGGTGTAAATCTCGCAATTCTGACTTTTTTCTCAAAATTCAGGGTTTAAATTTGGCAATTCTGACTTTTTTCCTCACAATTCGGGGTTTAAGTCTCACAATTCTGACTTTTCTCACAATTTGGGTTTTAAATCTCACAATTCTGACTTTTTTCTCAACATTTGGGGTTTAAATCTCGCAATTCTGACTTTTTTCTCACAATTTAGGGTTTAAATTGGGCAATTCTGACTTTTTTCCTCAACATTTTTTGTTTAAATCTCGTGGTTTTGTCTTTTTTTCTCACAATTCAGTTTAAATCTCACAATTCTGACTTTTTTTCTCAGAATTCAAAGTTTAAATCTGTCCATTTTGACTTTTTTTCTTGCAATTTGTTGTTTAAATCAGGCAATTCTGACTTTTTTCTCAACATTTGTGGTTTAAATCTCACAATTCTGACTTTTTTTCTCAGAATTCAAAGTTTAAATCTGTCCATTTTGACTTTTTTCTTACAATTTGGGGTTTAAATCAGGCAATTCTGACTTTTTTGTCAAAATTTGGGTTTTAAATCACTTAATTCTGACTTTTTTCTCACAATTTGGGTTTTAAATCACTTAATTCGGACTTTTTTTCTCAACATTTTTTGTTTAAATCTCGTGATTTTGTCTTTTTTTTTCTCACAATTCAGAGTTTAAATCTCACAATTCTGACTTTTTTTCTCAGAATTCAAAGTTTAAATCTGTCCATTTTGACTTTTTTCTTGCAAGTTGTTGTTTAAATCAGGCAATTCTGACTTTTTGTCTCAATTTGTGGGGTTTAAATCTCCCAATTTTGACTTTTTTCTAAGAATTCAGGGTTTAAATCTCGCAATTCTGTCTTTTTTCTCAAAATTTGGGTTTTAAATGACTTAATTTTGACTTTTTTCTCAAAATTTTTGGTTCAAATCTCGCAATTTTGACTTTTTTCTCAACATTTTTGGTGTAAATCTCGCAATTCTGACTTTTTTCTCAAAATTCAGGGTTTAAATTTGGCAATTCTGACTTTTTTCCTCACAATTCGGGGTTTAAATCTCACAATTCTGACTTTTCTCACAATTTGGGTTTTAAATCTCACAATTCTGGCTTTTTTCTCAAAATTTGGGTTTTAAATCACTTAATTTTGACTTTTTTCTCAACATTTTTGGTTTAAATCTCGCAAATTTGACTTTTTTCTCAACATTTTTGGTTTAAATCTCGCAATTCTGACTTTTTTCTCAAAATTCAGGGTTTAAATTTGGCAATTCTGACTTTTTTCCTCACAATTCGGGGTTTAAATCTCTCAATTTGGACTTTTTTCTCAACATTTTTGGTGTAAATCTCACAATTCTGACTTTTCTCACAATTTGGGTTTTAAATCTCGCAATTCTGACTTTTTTCCTCACAATTCAGGGTTTAAATCAGGCAATTCTTACTTTTTTCCTCAACATTTTTGGTTTAAATCTCGCAATTCTGACTTTTTTTGTCAAAATTTGGGTTTTAAATCAAATAATTTTGACTTTTTTCTCAACATTTTTGGTTTAAATCTCACAATTCAGATTTTTTCCATACTTTTATTGAGTGAAGACGTTTGTAATGTTAGAAAATAATTATTTTTCTAATAAGTGCTCCTCTTTTGAGCTTTCGATTCATCTGTGAAGTGTTTTTAACATTGATGATAATCAGAAATGTCTCTTGGGAAGCAAATCAGTGTATTAGAGTGATTTCTGAAGGATCATGTGACGCTGAAGGCTGGAGTAATGAATAATAATAAATCTCACAATTCTGACTTTTTTCTCAAAATTTGGGTTTTAAATCACTTAATTCTGACTTTTTTTTCTCAGAATTCAAAGTTTAAATCTGTCCATTTTGACTTTTTTTCTTGCAATTTGTTGTTTAAATCAGGCAATTCTGACTTTTTTCTCAACATTTGGGGTTTAAATCTCGCAATTCTGACTTTTTTCTCACAATTTAGGGTTTAAATTGGGCAATTCTGACTTTTTTCCTCAACATTTTTTGTTTAAATCTCGTGGTTTTGTCTTTTTTTCTCACAATTCAGTTTAAATCTCACAATTCTGACTTTTTTTCTCAGAATTCAAAGTTTAAATCTGTCCATTTTGACTTTTTTCTTGCAAGTTGTTGTTTAAATCAGGCAATTCTGACTTTTTGTCTCAATTTGTGGGGTTTAAATCTCCCAATTTTGACTTTTTTCTAAGAATTCAGGATTTAAATCTCGCAATTCTGGCTTTTTTCTCAAAATTTGGGTTTTAAATCACTTAATTTTGACTTTTTTCTCAAAATTTTTGGTTTAAATCTCGCAATTTTGACTTTTTTCTCAACATTTTTGGTGTAAATCTCGCAATTCTGACTTTTTTCTCAAAATTCAGGGTTTAAATTTGGCAATTCTGACTTTTTTCCTCACAATTCGGGGTTTAAGTCTCACAATTCTGACTTTTCTCACAATTTGGGTTTTAAATCTCACAATTCTGACTTTTTTCTCAACATTTGGGGTTTAAATCTCGCAATTCTGACTTTTTTCTCACAATTTAGGGTTTAAATTGGGCAATTCTGACTTTTTTCCTCAACATTTTTTGTTTAAATCTCGTGGTTTTGTCTTTTTTTCTCACAATTCAGTTTAAATCTCACAATTCTGACTTTTTTTCTCAGAATTCAAAGTTTAAATCTGTCCATTTTGACTTTTTTTCTTGCAATTTGTTGTTTAAATCAGGCAATTCTGACTTTTTTCTCAACATTTGTGGTTTAAATCTCACAATTCTGACTTTTTTTCTCAGAATTCAAAGTTTAAATCTGTCCATTTTGACTTTTTTCTTACAATTTGGGGTTTAAATCAGGCAATTCTGACTTTTTTGTCAAAATTTGGGTTTTAAATCACTTAATTCTGACTTTTTTCTCACAATTTGGGTTTTAAATCACTTAATTCGGACTTTTTTTCTCAACATTTTTTGTTTAAATCTCGTGATTTTGTCTTTTTTTTCTCACAATTCAGAGTTTAAATCTCACAATTCTGACTTTTTTTCTCAGAATTCAAAGTTTAAATCTGTCCATTTTGACTTTTTTCTTGCAAGTTGTTGTTTAAATCAGGCAATTCTGACTTTTTGTCTCAATTTGTGGGGTTTAAATCTCCCAATTTTGACTTTTTTCTAAGAATTCAGGGTTTAAATCTCGCAATTCTGTCTTTTTTCTCAAAATTTGGGTTTTAAATGACTTAATTTTGACTTTTTTCTCAAAATTTTTGGTTCAAATCTCGCAATTTTGACTTTTTTCTCAACATTTTTGGTGTAAATCTCGCAATTCTGACTTTTTTCTCAAAATTCAGGGTTTAAATTTGGCAATTCTGACTTTTTTCCTCACAATTCGGGGTTTAAATCTCACAATTCTGACTTTTCTCACAATTTGGGTTTTAAATCTCACAATTCTGGCTTTTTTCTCAAAATTTGGGTTTTAAATCACTTAATTTTGACTTTTTTCTCAACATTTTTGGTTTAAATCTCGCAAATTTGACTTTTTTCTCAACATTTTTGGTTTAAATCTAGCAATTCTGACTTTTTTCTCAAAATTCAGGGTTTAAATTTGGCAATTCTGACTTTTTTCCTCACAATTCGGGGTTTAAATCTCTCAATTTGGACTTTTTTCTCAACATTTTTGGTGTAAATCTCACAATTCTGACTTTTCTCACAATTTGGGTTTTAAATCTCGCAATTCTGACTTTTTTCCTCACAATTCAGGGTTTAAATCAGGCAATTCTTACTTTTTTCCTCAACATTTTTGGTTTAAATCTCGCAATTCTGACTTTTTTTGTCAAAATTTGGGTTTTAAATCAAATAATTTTGACTTTTTTCTCAACATTTTTGGTTTAAATCTCACAATTCAGATTTTTCCATACTTTTATTGAGTGAAGACGTTTGTAATGTTAGAAAATAATTATTTTTCTAATAAGTGCTCCTCTTTTGAGCTTTCGATTCATCTGTGAAGTGTTTTTAACATTGATGATAATCAGAAATGTCTCTTGGGAAGCAAATCAGTGTATTAGAGTGATTTCTGAAGGATCATGTGACGCTGAAGGCTGGAGTAATGAATAATAATAAATCTCACAATTCTGACTTTTTTCTCAAAATTTGGGTTTTAAATCACTTAATTCTGACTTTTTTTTCTCAGAATTCAAAGTTTAAATCTGTCCATTTTGACTTTTTTTCTTGCAATTTGTTGTTTAAATCAGGCAATTCTGACTTTTTTTCTCAATTTGTGGGGTTTAAATCTCCCAATTTTGACTTTTTTCTAAGAATTCAGGGTTTAAATCTCACAATTCTGCTTTTTTCTCAACATTTTTGGTTTAAATCTCACAATTCTGATTTTTTCAATACTTTTATTAATCGAGGACGCATTCAGTTGATCAAAAGTGGGAGTGAAGACGTTTGTAATGTAATGTAATTATTTTTCTAATAAGTGCTGCTTTTTTGAGCTTTCGATTCATCTGTGAATGTTTTTAACGTTGATGATAATCAGAAATGTCTCTTGAGAAGCAAATCCGCGTATTAGAGTGATTTCTGAAGGATCATGTGACGCTGAAGACTGGAGTAATGATGCTGAAAATTCAGCTTTGAAATCACAGGAATAAATTTCAGTTTAATATGTATTCACATAGAAAACTGTTGTTTTAATGTATAAAATGTTTAACTTTTTTTACAGCATTTTTGATTAAATAAATGCAGCCTTGATGAGCAGATGAGAGACTTTATGTTATAATGTGTGTGTCAGATTGCTACTCATATAAATCTGGCAATTCTGACTTTTCTTCACAGAATTTGGGTTTAAATCTCACAATTCTGACTTTTTTTCTCTTTTAGAATTCAAAGTTTAAATCCTTAAATTCTGACTTTTTTCTCAAAATTTGGGGTTTAAATCGCACAATTCAGATTTTTTCTCACAATTCAGACTGTTTTCTTACAATTTAGGTTTTAAATCTCCCAATTCAGAGTTTAAATCAGGGAATTTTGACTTTTTTTTCTCAAAATTTGGGTTTTAAATCACTTAATTCTGACTTTTTTCTCACAATTTGGGTTTTAAATCACTTAATTCTGACTTTTTCCTCACAATTCAGGGTTTAAATCTCACAATTCTGATTTTTTTGAGAATCTCACAATTCTGACTTAATTTGGGTTTTAAATCACTTAATTCTGACTTTTTTTTCTCAGAATTCAAAGTTTAAATCTGTCCATTTTGACTTTTTTTCTTGCAATTTGTTGTTTAAATCAGGCAATTCTGACTTTTTTCTCAACATTTGGGGTTTAAATCTCGCAATTCTGACTTTTTTCTCAAAATTTAGGGTTTAAATCTCACAATTCTGACTTTTTTCTCACAATTTAGGGTTTAAATTGGGCAATTCTGACTTTTTTCCTCAACATTTTTTGTTTAAATCTCGTGGTTTTGTCTTTTTTTCTCACAATTCAGTTTAAATCTCACAATTCTGACTTTTTTTCTCAGAATTCAAAGTTTAAATCTGTCCATTTTGACTTTTTTCTTGCAAGTTGTTGTTTAAATCAGGCAATTCTGACTTTTTGTCTCAATTTGTGGGGTTTAAATCTCCCAATTTTGACTTTTTTCTAAGAATTCAGGGTTTAAATCTCGCAATTCTGTCTTTTTTCTCAAAATTTGGGTTTTAAATGACTTAATTTTGACTTTTTTCTCAAAATTTTTGGTTCAAATCTCGCAATTTTGACTTTTTTCTCAACATTTTTGGTGTAAATCTCGCAATTCTGACTTTTTTCTCAAAATTCAGGGTTTAAATTTGGCAATTCTGACTTTTTTCCTCACAATTCGGGGTTTAAATCTCACAATTCTGACTTTTCTCACAATTTGGGTTTTAAATCTCACAATTCTGGCTTTTTTCTCAAAATTTGGGTTTTAAATCACTTAATTTTGACTTTTTTCTCAACATTTTTGGTTTAAATCTCGCAAATTTGACTTTTTTCTCAACATTTTTGGTTTAAATCTCGCAATTCTGACTTTTTTCTCAAAATTCAGGGTTTAAATTTGGCAATTCTGACTTTTTTCCTCACAATTCGGGGTTTAAATCTCTCAATTTGGACTTTTTTCTCAACATTTTTGGTGTAAATCTCACAATTCTGACTTTTCTCACAATTTGGGTTTTAAATCTCGCAATTCTGACTTTTTTCCTCACAATTCAGGGTTTAAATCAGGCAATTCTTACTTTTTTCCTCAACATTTTTGGTTTAAATCTCGCAATTCTGACTTTTTTTGTCAAAATTTGGGTTTTAAATCAAATAATTTTGACTTTTTTCTCAACATTTTTGGTTTAAATCTCACAATTCAGATTTTTTCCATACTTTTATTGAGTGAAGACGTTTGTAATGTTAGAAAATAATTATTTTTCTAATAAGTGCTCCTCTTTTGAGCTTTCGATTCATCTGTGAAGTGTTTTTAACATTGATGATAATCAGAAATGTCTCTTGGGAAGCAAATCAGTGTATTAGAGTGATTTCTGAAGGATCATGTGACGCTGAAGGCTGGAGTAATGAATAATAATAAATCTCACAATTCTGACTTTTTTCTCAAAATTTGGGTTTTAAATCACTTAATTCTGACTTTTTTTTCTCAGAATTCAAAGTTTAAATCTGTCCATTTTGACTTTTTTTCTTGCAATTTGTTGTTTAAATCAGGCAATTCTGACTTTTTTTCTCAATTTGTGGGGTTTAAATCTCCCAATTTTGACTTTTTTCTAAGAATTCAGGGTTTAAATCTCACAATTCTGCTTTTTTCTCAACATTTTTGGTTTAAATCTCACAATTCTGATTTTTTCAATACTTTTATTAATCGAGGACGCATTCAGTTGATCAAAAGTGGGAGTGAAGACGTTTGTAATGTAATGTAATTATTTTTCTAATAAGTGCTGCTTTTTTGAGCTTTCGATTCATCTGTGAATGTTTTTAACGTTGATGATAATCAGAAATGTCTCTTGAGAAGCAAATCCGCGTATTAGAGTGATTTCTGAAGGATCATGTGACGCTGAAGACTGGAGTAATGATGCTGAAAATTCAGCTTTGAAATCACAGGAATAAATTTCAGTTTAATATGTATTCACATAGAAAACTGTTGTTTTAATGTATAAAATGTTTAACTTTTTTTACAGCATTTTTGATTAAATAAATGCAGCCTTGATGAGCAGATGAGAGACTTTATGTTATAATGTGTGTGTCAGATTGCTACTCATATAAATCTGGCAATTCTGACTTTTCTTCACAGAATTTGGGTTTAAATCTCACAATTCTGACTTTTTTTCTCTTTTAGAATTCAAAGTTTAAATCCTTAAATTCTGACTTTTTTCTCAAAATTTGGGGTTTAAATCGCACAATTCAGAGTTTAAATCAGGGAATTTTGACTTTTTTTCTCAAAATTTGGGTTTTAAATCACTTAATTCTGACTTTTTCCCTCACAATTCAGGGTTTAAATCTCACAATTCTGCCTTTTTTCCAGAATTCAAATTAAATGAGTAAATTCCGACTTTTTTCCTCACAATTTGCGGTTTAAATTAGTAAATTCTTTGAAGGATCACTGAACACTGAAGACGAGTAACGATGCTGAAAATTCTGATTTGATCACAGAAATAAATTTCAGTTTAACATATATTTACATAGAAACCTGTTGTGTTAATGTATAAAAAATATTTAACATTTTTACAGTATTTTTGATCAAATAAATGCAGCCTTGATGAGCAGACGAGAGACTTTCTGTTATAATGTGTGTGCTCGTTGTTTAATGTAGAAAAGCAAAGCCAGTTGTGCCGGACTGACCTGTATCTAGTTTTCGTGTTAGCTCTCAACTCTGTTAAATAAGTATTTTGTAGTCGTGTGAGCTGTTGTTTTCTAACAGGTGTGTATTCACAGCAAAGATTGCAATGTCTTGCATCACTGAGAGCAAAGCCTTGCACTATGATCTCTGTTTCTGAGTTTGTGTTGTCTGGCTTCCTGTCTCTGATTCAGTGCGCAGACAAACACGAATCATTATTAAAGGGACATTTCACCCAAAAATACATCTAGAGAGTTGTTGTTCCAGATTCATAAACTGTTACTCCCTTTATATGTCTGTAAAGATCCAAATAGAGAATAGGGGTTCAAGCGCTTTAGGGCATTTAAGCACATATGATAAAAGACATCATGTAGCAAGCCTTTTTTTGCAAATACAGGTAATTTACCATAGAAATATTATGTTCTGTAATGATTATGACTGTTATAACACCAGCTGTGGTCTGATCTCCTTGTTTAGGATCACCTGTCGCATGTGCTCAGCAGGATTTGTGAAGTTTTGAGTTTTCCTTTAGGCTTTATAGGATTTTGGCTGAATTTGGACAGGCCACATTTCTGAACGACCCTGTTATAGCTTCCCAAAGGGTAAATTAAATATTTGTTTGATCATTATTAACCTAGAGAGTCCAGAGAATTGTACTGCAGTGTTTTTTATAAAATATCTAAAAATTGAAAAAAGTAGTCTTTTAGAATGTCTAAATATATTTCTAAATGCAAAACCTAATAAAATTAAGAAAGTGTCTAAAATAAAGCAATGGGAATCCAAAAGCCTCTGTATATATGTATATAGGGAGCTATACAGGAGGTTACATGCCATTACACACGTTTTACATTTTTTAATGCCACCAATGGCATAATTTTCAGTTCAAAAAAATTCATTTTAAATGATTTTACTCTATTTTAATATGAAATGTTGTATTTATTGAAAAATAATATATAAATAATTAAATACAAAAATATATAATTCCAATGGGAGAAAAAATAGCTTATTAAAATTGTATAAATATTGCATAATATTTCTACATAATTCTAAACAATAATAATAAAAAAAAATTTGAACAAAAATGTATTGCATTGATTTTCCTGAAAAAAAGAAGAATTAAATTGTAAGGTTTCGGTCACTTTTGACCGCGAAGAAGGTAAGTGCAACTCCTAAATGAAGAGGCCCAGAGGGCTAAATCTCTCAATTCTGACTTTTTTATCGCAATTTGGGTTTGAAATCACACAATTCTGACTTTTTTCACACAATTTAGAGTTTTAAATCTCTAAATTCTGACTTTTTTCTCTCAATTTGGGTTTCAAATTGCACAATTCTGACTTTTTTCCCTCAAAATTTGGGTTTTAAATTGCACAATTCTGACTTTTTTTCTCAGAATTTGGGGTTTAAATCACGCAATTCTGACTTTTTTTCACAATTCAGGCTTTAAATCTCTCAATTCTGACTTTTTTCTCACAATTTGGGTTTTAAATCACTTAATTCTGACTTTTTTCTCAGAATTCGGGGTTTAAATCTGGCCATTTTAACTTTTTCTTGCAATTTGGGTTTTAAATTGCACAATTCTGACTTTTTTTTCCTCAAAATTTGGGGTTTAAATCTGGCAATTCTGACTTTTTTCTCTCAATTTGGGTTTTAAATCACGCAATTCTGACTTTTTCTCACAATTCAGGCTTTAAATCTCTCAATTCTGACTTTTTTCTCTCAAATTGGTTTTTAAATCACGCAATTCTGACTTTTTTCCTCAGAATTCAGGGTTTAAATCTGTCCATTCTAACTTTTTTCTTGCAATTTTGGATTTAAATTGCACAATTCTGACTTTTTTCTCTCAATTTGGGTTTTAAATCACGCAATTCTGACTTTTTCTCACAATTCAGGCTTTAAATCTCTCAATTCTGACTTTTTTCTCACAATTCAGGGTTTAAATCTCTCAATTCTGACTTTTTTCTCTCATTTGGGTTTTCAATCTCTCAATTCTGACTTTTTTCTCTCAATTTGGGTTTTCAATCTCACAATTCTGTCTTTTTTCTCACAATTCAGGCTTTAAATCTCTCAATTCTGACTTTTTTCTCTCAATTTGGGTTTTCAATCTCACAATTCTGACTTTTTTCTCTCAATTTGGGGTTTAAATCTGTCAGTTCTAACTTTTTTCTTGCAATTTGGGTTTTAAATCACGCAATTTTGACTTTTTTTCTCACAATTCAGGCTTTAAATCTCTCAATTCTGACTTTTTCTCACAATTCAGGCTTTAAATCTCTCAATTTTGACTTTTTTCTCTCAATTTGGGTTTTCAATCTCACAATTCTGACTTTTTTCTCACAATTTGGGTTTTAAATCGCACAATTCTGACTTTTTTCTCAGAATTCGGGGTTAAAATCTGGCAATTCTGACTTTTTTCTTGCAATTTGGGTTTTAAATCATGCAATTCTCACTTTTTCTCAGAATTTGGGGTTTAAATCTGGCAATTCTGACTTTTTTCTCTCAATTTGGGTTTTAAATCACGCAATTCTGACTTTTTCTCACAATTCAGGCTTTAAATCTCTCAATTCTGACTTTTTTCTCACAATTTGGGTTTTAAATCACTTAATTCTGACTTTTTTCTCAGAATTCGGGGTTTAAATCTGGCCATTTTAACTTTTTCTTGCAATTTGGGTTTTAAATTGCACAATTCTGACTTTTTTTTCCTCAAAATTTGGGGTTTAAATCTGGCAATTCTGACTTTTTTCTCTCAATTTGGGTTTTAAATCACGCAATTCTGACTTTTTCTCACAATTCAGGCTTTAAATCTCTCAATTCTGACTTTTTTCTCTCAAATTGGTTTTTAAATCACGCAATTCTGACTTTTTTTCTCAGAATTCAGGGTTTAAATCTGTCCATTCTAACTTTTTTCTTGCAATTTTGGATTTAAATTGCACAATTCTGACTTTTTTTCTCTCAATTTGGGTTTTAAATCACGCAATTCTGACTTTTTCTCACAATTCAGGCTTTAAATCTCTCAATTCTGACTTTTTTCTCACAATTCAGGGTTTAAATCTCACAATTCTGTCTTTTTTCTCACAATTCAGGCTTTAAATCTCTCAATTCTGACTTTTTTCTCTCATTTGGGTTTTCAATCTCACAATTCTGACTTTTTTTTCTCACAATTCAGGCTTTAAATCTCTCAATTCTGACTTTTTTCTCTCAATTTGGGTTTTCAATCTCACAATTCTGACTTTTTTCTCTCAATTTGGGGTTTAAATCTGTCAGTTCTAACTTTTTTCTTGCAATTTGGGTTTTAAATCATGCAGTTCTGACTTTTTCCTCACAATTCAGGCTTTAAATCTCTCAATTCTGACTTTTTTCTCTCAATTTGGGTTTTCAATCTCACAATTCTGACTTTTTTTCTCCGAATTTGGGGTTTAAATCTGGCAATTCTGACTTTTTTCTTGCAATTTGGGTTTTAAATCACGCAATTTTGACTTTTTTTCTCACAATTCAGGGTTTAAATCTCTCAATTCCGACTTTTTTCTTGCAATTTGGGATTTAAATTTCCCAATTCTGACTTTTTTTACAAACAAAACAGTAAGTCGTTATATCATTATATCGCCCCCCCAGTGGCTGATTTATTTCAAATTTCTCACAGACCTTTGGGGCCGTGAGTCAAACATTCCCACCAAGTTTCATTCCAATCGGCCTCCGTTAACCTCTAATTGGTGCTCAAAATTCATCGACCAATGGCCATGTTTTTTTGAAATTCGCAAATGTCCTTAAAGACACTTGTGGTACTTTGGACCAAGAGCGTGCACAACCATTTTCATGTTGATAGGATAAATGGTTGTGCAGGTATGGCCATTTTTATGGATTTTTTTCACTCTTATAGCGCCACCAAGTGGCCAAACTCCGCGATTTTTGTCCTGTTACCTCGGATTGAGATACGCAAATGTCCTTTTTCCAAACCATTTTCCATGTGCTTGTCTAGATCTACTTTGAATAAAGAAAAGAAAGGTTTACAGCAAGATTTTTGTATATGTTTGTGAAATTAAGTTATAATTTCCTATGAGCAATCAAACCTACGCCCTTGCAGTTTACCAACCACCATTTTTGCTTATTTATCCACTCATTTACTTATTTTAAATACTGAATCTAATGCTAATCATATTAATCTTTATTATTTTTTATCTCATTTATTTATTATTGTACATGTTCTCTAAACATTTTCACAGACCCCTCCAGCATTGAAAACCCCTGCTGTACTCATCCACACGTGTTCTGTGACAGGAAGCAGATCACTGATGTAACATCACTTCAAAGTGTGTAGTGTGTAGTGTGCACACTGTAGTGGGGGAGGGGAAGTACACACTTTTCTCATCCAGAACTGACTCGTGAACACTCAGACGGACGGATAGATAGACAGCCGGATGCGTTTGACTGACTGCAGACGCCCTTCCTCCATCGCCGGAGGTCACATGACCCTGTGGGGGGGAGGGGAGGCAGACTGAACCTGTTCTTTGTTAGGAGGTCAGCGCGCGCTCCTACCGTACGACTGCTAAAGGACGCGCACCACGCTAAACTATCAGTGCTTAACGCTACATTTCACACACTACACTAAAGCAACAGCTCAGTCTAGACTTGACATCATTATCAGATGGAAGCTTATTTCAGACAGAATACAAATACAAGAAAGTAGATTTTATCTCACAACTGCAAAAAAAAAAAAAAAAAAAAAAAAATAGAATTATGAGACAAAAAGTCACAAGTGTAAGATGTAAACTCAGATTCCAAAAAAATAAATCATAACTGCTAAATTCTGGGTAAAAAAAATTAACTAATACTTATTTACCCGGTTGATTGGTAATTGCAAACATTTTTTGTATTACAAGTTTTCTAAAATGTTATGTTTAAATATGCAAATGAGACATTATTTAATTAAACATGCATTCATTTGCATAGTAGAAATCTGACATTTTAGAAAACTTGTACAAAAATATAAACACTGGATGAAGTCAGTTTCAAAATTCTTGTTTATTTATTTTATTTTATTTTTGGGGCATATTAGAGTCAAATATTTTTACAGAGGGAATTTTGGAATCTAATTTTCTCACTCCATAATTCAGAAAATACTTAGATACTTAATACTTATATATATATATATATATATAATTGTTATTATATTATATAATTATATACAATTTTGGGGGAATAAAATGTATAAAATCAAGCAAATTATATATGAACAAATCCGCAAACCGGCACTGAACTCAGGTCCCGATTTGAATCAATTGATTCGCGAACGCGCACTGAAGTCGCAATCTGAATCAAATGATTCGCGATACGCGCTTTTGAAGTCCCGATTTTAATCAAATGATTCGCGAACGCGCACTGAAGTCGCAATCTGAATCAAATGATTCACTTACCCGCACCGAAGCCCCGATCTAAATAAAATGATTACATGCTTTGAAGTCCCGATTTGAATCAAATGATTCGCGAACCCCATTCAAAGTTTCGATCTAAATCAAATGATCCGCCAACCAGCACCGAGTCCCGATCTGAATGAAATGATTCGCGATAAGCGCACTGAAGTCCCGATTTGAATCAAATGATTCGCGAACGCGCACTGAAGTCGCAATCTGAATCAAATGATTCGCGATAGGCGCTTTTGAAGTCCACTTTAAAGTTCCGATCTGAATCAATTGATTCGCGAACGCGCACTGAAGTCGCAATCTGAATCAAATGATTCACTTACCTGCACCGAAGCCCCGATCTAAATGAAATGATTCGCGATACGCGCACTGAAGTCCCGATTTGAATCAAATGATTTGCGAACGCGCACTGAAGTTGCAATCTGAATCAAATGATTCACCTACCCGCACCGAAGCCCCGATCTTAATTAAATGATCCGCCAACCCACAACGAGTCCCAGTCTGAATTAAAATATTCACAAACCGGCACTGAACTCCCGACCTGAGTCAAATGATTCACCAACCCACACCTAAGTCCCGATTTGAATCAAATGATTTGCGAACCCACTTCAAAGTTCCGATCTGAATCAATTGATTCGCGAACGCGCACTGAAGTCGCAATCTGAATCAAATTATTCACTTATCTGCACCGAAGCCCCGATCTAAATGAAATGATTCGCGATACGCGCACTGAAGTCCCGATTTGAATCAAATGATTCGCGAACGCGCACTGAAGTCGCAATCTGAATCAAATGATTCACTTACCCGCACCGAAGCCCCGATCTAAATGAAATGATTCGCGATACGCGCACTGAAGTCCCGATTTGAATCAAATGATTCGCGAACGCGCACTGAAGTCGCAATCTGAATCAAATGATTCACTTACCCGCACCGAAGCCCCGATCTATATGAAATGATTCGCGATACGCGCACTGAAGTCCTGATTTGAATTAAATGATTTGCGAACGCGCACTGAAGTCGCAATCTGAATCAAATGATTCACCTACCCGCACCGAAGCCCCGATCTAAATAAAAAATGATTCGCGATACGCGCTTTGAAGTCTCGATTTGAATCAAATGATTCGCGAACGCGCACTGAAGTCGCAATCTGAATCAAATGATTCACTTACCCGCACCGAAGCCCCGATCTAAATGAAATGATACATGCTTTGAAGTCCCGATTTGAATCAAATGATTCACGAACCCCATTCAAAGTTTCGATCTAAATCAAATGATCCGCCAACCAGCACCGAGTCCCGATCTGAATGAAATGATTTGCGAAAGCGCACTGAAGTCCCGATTTGAATCAAATGATTCGCGATACACGGTCGAAGTAGCAGTCTAAATGAAATGATTCGCGATACGCGCTTTGAAGTCCAGTTTTGAATCAAATGAATCGCGATACGCGATCCGATCGGAGCGCTTCGAAACAGTGAAACAATTTGCGACACAACTGATTCGGAGTTTTGAAAACCTCGGTGCTTTTAAAAATCATTACAAGCGATGTAGACATTTGAAAAGTAATGGCTCTCTTGATCTGGATTTTGTTAGTGAATCGCTTGAACTGAATGAAGTCACGGGTTTGAATCAATCGGCGCGGTTCCAGCGCAAACGACTCAGTTGAATCGGGTTATCTGTTCATCCGCTTTTCTCGTCTTCAGCCTTGTACTGTTAGTAGCTTAGCTCGCTAGTTTTATGAGGTTAACTGAAAACAAGAAAAAGTATGCTGTTTACAAATAAAATATACAAATTTCCAAGACAAATCTACGAACATATTGAGGTGAGTTAACGTTAAGCGGTTTACTGCTAGCTAGTTACTGCTAACACTCCATTAATATGACTAGCTGCAGCTCAAAATACATGTTATTTATGCATTTATGATCGAGTTTGGAGCTTAATTTACTATGTTTAGCACTGCAGTTTAGTTGCTGACAATTCAATAGGAAATCAACATAAATTTAAAGAACTTTATCATTTAGCTGACTCGTATGCAGCCGAAATGACAACAACAGTGGTTATAAATACACATATATTTAATTGTTTATCAAAATTGGTGTTTTACATGTTGTCTGCTGAACTTTGCCACTGTAGTACATACTAGTTCCCATTATAATGGGCTGTAAAAGGAGGAGGAGGAGGCTTGAGACAGTTGTGAGGGTTCAAAGGTCATGAGCTGCATGAACTTTGCCCTCAGTGCCTTCAGAGCAGCTTCATGTCCAGCTTGACCTAAAAAGTAAAAAAACAACAAACAAAACAACAAATGAATACATTAAAATATCAAATACATAAAAAAAAAATAAAAAATAATGCATGAATTAATAAATTAATTAAAATAAAAAATATTTGATATTATGATGAATAATAAATTAATAAAGATAGTTTAAAATAGAGTAAAAAATAGGAAATGGAATCAATGATGTAAAGATATGAACAAGTAAACAAATTTAAATAAAATAAAAATAGATGAAAAAGTCAAAATAGAGTAGTAAGCGAATAAATAGACTAAAATAAGTTAAGAAATTAGTAATTATATAGGTGAATAAGTAAATTAGATTACAATGAATGAAATAGAATAAAAATAAGTTAACAAAATAATTAAATAAATGTAAGTAAAATAAAAAAAACTCAATACAATAAGTAAATTCATAAATTAGATTAAAATGTAAAATAGAATAAATAAATAAATTAAGTAAAATAAAAATAGATTGAAACAAAAAAATAAGTAAATTAAATTAAAATCGGGATTAGAACAAATAAAGTAAATAAATAAGTTAAAATAAAATAGAAAAGATTAAAATAAATCAAAATAGAGTAAATAAATAATAAATTAATGATATTAAAAAAAGTAAATAAATGAAAATAAAAGTTAGATTAAAATAAATAAGAATGCAATGAATGAAGTAAATAAATAAGTAAACAAATACATTTAAATTAAAATAGATTAAAATAACAATGTTATTTATATAAGTGGGCATTTTATGTAAATTAATAAACATACATGAATAAGAATAGATTAAAACAAGTAAACAAATGAGAAATTAAATAATAATATAAAATGGATTAAAATTAATTAAAAATAGTAAAATAAGTAAATTAATGAAAAATAGAAGTAAATACATTTAAATCAAATGAACTAGATTAAAATAAAAATGTTTATATAAATGGGTATTTTATTTACCTTTTAGTAAATAAAATATATTTTATTTTTAGTAAAAATAGATAATATACATGTAAACAAATGCTAAAGCAAATAATTAGTATTTATTTAAATAATTATTAAATAATTATTTTTTAAATACAAATACAATATAAAATAGATTCAAATAAATAAATAGTGTAAAATAAGTAAGCAAATAAATAAAAAATAGAAGTTAGATTTAAATAAATAAAAATTAAAGAAATTAAATATGCAAACAAATACATTTAAATAAAATAAAAATGGATTAAAATAAAAATGTTTTTTATATAAATGGGCATTTCATTTAAATTAGTAAAAGAACTAAAAATAGATTAAAACAAGTAAACAAAGGAGAAAGAAAATAAATAATATTTATTTAAATAATTATTATTAAAGTATTAAATTAGTATTATTATTAAATTATTAAACAATGTCAAATACAATAAAAAATTGATTCAAATATATACAAAATAGTGTAAAATAAGTAAGCAAATGAATAAAAATAGAAGCTAAACAAATAAATGTTACTAAAATAAAATAGATTAAAATAAAAATGTTGTTTATATAAATGGGCTTTTTATTTAAATGAATAAAAATAGATGAAAACAAGCAAAAAAAAGAGAGAAAGTAATAAACAATGTTAATTTAAATAATAATTATTCAAGTATTAAATTATTATTATTAAATTATTAATATCACATACAATATAAAATTGATTAAAATGAATACAAATTGTGTAAAATAAGTAAGCAATTGAATACAAAACAGAACTTAGATTAAAATAAATAAAAAATAAATAAATGAAGTAAATAAGAAAACAAATACATTTTTATAAAATTAAATAGATTAAAATAAAAAATGTTTAATGTCTATGAAAGGATGAAGTTAGAGCTGTAAATGATGTGACACATCGCCATCTAGTGTTCATTACAGACACTACATACAAAATGACAAATAATAAAATAGTTTGTATGTAAAACATTTGTGAATGAATAGATTAAAATAAGCAATATATATATATATATGAGATTAATATGGAAATAGATTAAAATAAGTACATAATGGACGAATAATAAATGAATAGAAAAGGTTTTAATTAAATTAATTTTAATTTAAATAAATAAATACATATATTTCAAAATCCAAAATGATGTACATAAATTAATGTCAATAAATAAGTAAACACATTCAAATAAAATAAGATTAAAATAAATCAAAATAGAGTAAAACAAATATATAATGAACAAATTTAGAGATGAGTAAATACATAAATAAATGATTAAGTTAATAAATAAATAAATTCGATTACAGTACATATAGTAAAATAAGTAATTCAGTAAACACATTTAAGTGAAATAAATTTTTTGTATAAAATTAAATCATAAAATGAAATTACAATAAACAACAAAAAAATAATTGAGATTAAGCTAGAAATATATTAAAATAAATAAATAATGGATGGATAATACATTTTAACAAAGGTTTAAAAAATAAAATAATTAAATAAATGAACAAATAAATGATTAAAAGTCGAAAATGATGTAAATTAATTATGTAAATAAATGAATGTCAATAGATAATTAAGTAATCATTCAAATAAAGTAAAAATAGAGTTAATAAACAATAAATACATTTAGAGATGAGTAAATACAGAGAGAATAAATTAAGTAAATAAACGAGTAAGTAAATAAATAAACATTCAAATTAAAAATAGAATAAAATAAATTAAAACAGACTTAAATATATAAAAAATAATACATTTAGTAAATACATAGGTAAATAGAATTAAATAAGTAAATAATATACGTAATAAATAATATACCTAAAATAAAAAAAAATTAAAATATATTTTAACTTTCCTTTCTAATACTAAAATAAAAAATGTTGAATTAATAAAATGATTAAGGGTTTGAATTTATTCCTCATTATGACTTTTACACATGTTAGAACAAAATAAATAAACATTAAAATAAAAAATCAATAAAATTAATTAAAATAGACTTAAATATATACAAAATAATACATTTAGAATGAGTAAATACATAGGTAAATAGAATTAAAGTATATTAAAGTATAAATATATATAAGTAAAATAATAAAAATATATATATATATTTTAACTTTCCTTTCTAATACTAAAATAAAAACGGTGAATATTAAAGTGATTAAGGGTTTGAATTTATTTCTCATTATGACTTTCACACACGTTAAAATAAAAGTAAATAAATAAACATTAAAATAAAAAATCTATAAAATAAATTAAAATAGACTTAAATGTATAAAAAATAATACATTTAGAATGAGTAAATACATAGGTAAATAGAATTAAATAAGTATAAATAATACGTAAATACGTAAAAAAAAAAATATATATATATATTTTAACTTTCCTTTGTAATACTAAAATAAAAAACGGTGAATATTAAAAATAAAAGTAAACATTCAAATAAAACATTAATAAAATAAATTAAAATAGACTTAAATATATAAAAAAAATACATTTAGAATGAGTAAATACATAGGCAAATAGAATTAAATAAGTATAAGTAAATATGCGTAAAATAAAAAAATATTTTAACTTTCCTTTCTAATGCTAAAATAAAAAATGGTGAATATTAAAAATAAAAGTAAAAGTAAACATTCAAATAAAAAATTAATACAATAAATTAAAATAGACTTAAATATATAAAAAAATTATACATTTAGAATGAGTAAATACATAGGTAAATAGAATTAAATAAGTAAAAGTAAATATGCGTAAAATAAAAAAAATAAAAATATATTTTAACTTTCCTTTCTAATACTAAAATAAAAAACGGTGAATATTAAAAATAAAATTAAAAGTAAACATTCAAATGAAAAATCAATAAGATAAATGAAAATAGACTTAAATATCTAAAAATAATACATTTAGAATGAGTAAATACATAGGCAAATAAAATTAAATAAGTAGAAGTAAATATACGTAAAATAAAAAATATATATATATATATATATTTTAACTTTCCGTTCTGATACTAAAATAAAAAACGGTGAATATTAAAATGATTAAGCGTTTGAATTTATTCTTCATTATGACTTTCACACATTAGAATAAAAGTAAATAAACATTCAAATAAAAAATGAATACAATAAATTAAAATAGACTTAAATATATAAAATATAATACATTTAGAATGAGTAAATACATAGGTAAATAGAATTAAATAAGTATAAATAAATATATACGTAAAAAAAAATATATATATATTTTAACTTTCCTTTCTAATACTAAAATAAAAAACAGTGAATATTAAAAATAAAAGTAAAAGTAAACATTCAAATAAAAAATGAATACAATAAATTAAAATAGACTTAAATATATAAAAAATAATACATTTAGAATGAGTAAATACATAGGTAAATAGAATTAAATAAGTAGAAGTAAATATGCGTAAAATAAAAAAAATAAAAATATATTTTAACTTTCCTTTCTAATACTAAAATAAAAAACGGTGAATATTAAAAATAAAATTAAAAGTAAACATTCAAATGAAAAATCAATAAGATAAATGAAAATAGACTTAAATATCTAAAAATAATACATTTAGAATGAGTAAATACATAGGTAAATAGAATTAAATAAGTATAAATAAATATATACGTAAAAAAAATATATATATATATTTTAACTTTCCTTTGTAATACTAAAATAAAAAACAGTGAATATTAAAAATAAAAGTAAAAGTAAACATTCAAATAAAAAATGAATACAATAAATTAAAATAGACTTAAATATCTAAAAATAATACATTTAGAATGAGTAAATACATAGCAAATAAAATTAAATAAGTAGAAGTAAATATACGTAAAATAAAAATAAAAATATATATATATATATATTTTAACTTTCCGTTCTGATACTAAAATAAAAAACGGTGAATATTAAAATGATTAAGCGTTTGAATTTATTCTTCATTATGACTTTCACACATTAGAATAAAAGTAAATAAACATTCAAATAAAAAATGAATACAATAAATTAAAATAGACTTAAATATATAAAAAATAATACATTTAGAATGAGTAAATACATAGGTAAATAGAATTAAATTAGTATAAATAAATATATATACGTAAAAAAAAAAAATATATATTTTAACTTTCCTTTCTAATACTAAAATAAAAAACAGTGAATATTAAAAATAAAAGTAAAAGTAAACATTCAAATAAAAAATGAATACAATAAATTAAAATAGACTTAAATATATAAAAAATAATACATTTAGAATGAGTAAATACATAGGTAAATAGAATTAAATAAGTAGAAGTAAATATGCGTAAAATAAAAAAAATAAAAATATATTTTAACTTTCCTTTCTAATACTAAAATAAAAAACGGTGAATATTAAAAATAAAATTAAAAGTAAACATTCAAATGAAAAATCAATAAGATAAATGAAAATAGACTTAAATATCTAAAAATAATACATTTAGAATGAGTAAATACATAGGTAAATAGAATTAAATAAGTATAAATAAATATATACGTAAAAAAAATATATATATATATTTTAACTTTCCTTTGTAATACTAAAATAAAAAACAGTGAATATTAAAAATAAAAGTAAAAGTAAACATTCAAATAAAAAATGAATACAATAAATTAAAATAGACTTAAATATCTAAAAATAATACATTTAGAATGAGTAAATACATAGCAAATAAAATTAAATAAGTAGAAGTAAATATACGTAAAAAAAAAAATATATATATATATATATATATATTTTAACTTTCCGTTCTGATACTAAAATAAAAAACGGTGAATATTAAAATGATTAAGCGTTTGAATTTATTCTTCATTATGACTTTCACACATTAGAATAAAAGTAAATAAACATTCAAATAAAAAATGAATACAATAAATTAAAATAGACTTAAATATATAAAAAATAATACATTTAGAATGAGTAAATACATAGGTAAATAGAATTAAATTAGTATAAATAAATATATACGTAAAAAAAAAATTAAATACATTTTAACTTTCCTTTCTAATACTAAAATAAAAAACGGTGAATATTAAAATGATTAAGGGGTTGAATTTATTCCTCATTATGACTGTCACACACATTAAAATAATAGTAATGTATATTAAACATTATTTAAACATCTTTTAAACACTATTGAGGGAGGAACATGCTTAATGATGCTTTTCAACTCATTTTCTGTTTGATTAAATGTTTACTTTAAGTGTTTTTTTTCATGTAGGAACTATTTTAGACAACATACAAAAAGGTCATGAGAGTCATAAATTCAGTTTTTGACTGCTGTATTTTCCATAAATCATTGACAGGCTCAGAATAGGGAATATTGGGAATCCTGTGGGGATTTTCCAGCGTCTGAGGAGATATTGTGCTGTGAAACGCTTTATGTGGCACAGAAATAGAAACGTATATTTGCTTTCACTGCGTCACAGAGCTGCATTCACAGTCTATCAGACTCTGATAGAAGCGCTTTCTCCAAAAATAAAACTGTCTCCTGCTTACTGTTTTATGGAGAATACATTTTTACAAAACAGATCCTGTAAAAGTGCAAAAATACTTATCAAGAATAAACCAGCATCAGAAACAAAGACAGCTCACATGTTTGTGACATTTACAGAACAGTCTTTATTTTTTAATTTTGGTTAAAGTTTTTGTGATTTCTGTTTGTTTTGTTTGCTCACCAGACTGTATTTATTTGATCGAAAATACAGTAATAATTGTTAAATATTATTACTATTTCTAATAGCTGATTTCTATTCAAATATATTTTAAAATGTAATTTATTTATGGAATATTAGAATGATTTCTGAAGGATCATGTGACGCTGAGGACTGCAGTAATGATGCTGAAAATTTGCCTTTGATCACAGAAATAAATTAGATTTTAACAGATATTCTTATAGAAAACAGCTGTTTTAAATTGTAATAATATTTTACAATTTTTGAGACATTTTTAATAAATACAAAATTGACTAAATAAAGCAAGTAAATAAATAAATACAAATTGTAAGATTAAAATAAATTAAAATAATAAAATAAATAAATGAATACTTCAATAAATACAATATAGTCACAATTGACTACATAAAGCAAGTAAATAAATAAATAAATACAAATTTTATGTTACAAATGATTAAAAATATTAAAATGAATCAATCAATAAGTAAATAAAGTTAGATACAAATAAGTAAGTAAATAAATAAATGAAATTAATGTGTAAATAAATGGTAAATAAATAAATACAAAAAAGATTAAATTAATAGGTAAATAAACAAATGTAAATAAATAAATGCAAATTAGTTGTAAGATAAAAATAAATAAAAATAATAAAATAAATAAAAAAGTTAGATAAAAATGAATAAAAATATATAATATGGATAAATAAAAAAATATTAAAATAATAAGTAAATAAATGTAAATAAAAAAGATTAAAATAAAATTAAAATAAATAAATTAAAATAAAAGTAGATTAAAATAAGTAAATTATATATATATATATAAAATACATTTCAATAAGTGTAATAAATAAATAAATGAATAAATAAGTAAATACATTACATCGAAAATAAATAAAAATAGATTAAAGTAAGCATATATGTAAGTAAATAAATATAAATTGTATGTATTATGCATATAAGATAAAAATAATAAGTAAATACATGTAAATGTAAACAAAAACAAAACAGATTAAAGTAAATAAAAACAGTAAAATATCTAAATAAACAAATAAATTAAAATAAGTAAATAATATTTCACGATCTCTAATGCATTTGTAATGTAATAAGTAAATAAATAAGTAAAATAATAAATACAAGTTAGATGAAAATAGAAGTAATAAAATAAGTGAATATATATATATATATATATATATATATATATATATATTCACTTACTGCACGTAATTGCATGTAAATAAAAATACAAAAATTAAAAAAAAATTAAAAATGTAAATAAACAAATAGATTAAAATAAGTAAATAATATTTCACAATTACTAATACATTTTAATACATACAAAATTGACTACATAAAGCTATTAAATAAAAAAGTGTAAGATTAAATGAATTAAAATATATAAATAAATATAATATAAAATATATAAATATAAAATAAAATATAAAAATAGTAAATAAATAAGTAAATAAATGAAAGTTAAATTAAAATAAATAAAACAGTAACTAAATACAAAAGTATATATATATATATATACACACACACACACACACACACAAAATATTAAAATAAGTAAATAAATAACTGTAAATAAAAAAAAAAACAGTAGAATATATAAATAAAGAAATAGATAAACCAGTGAATACAAAAGTAAACAAATAAATGCTAAATGAATAAATACACGTATATACAAAAAAATATATAATTAGGTTAAAATAAGTGAATAAATGGGTAAATACATAAGTAAATAAATAATAAATAATAAATATTTAATAATATATTTCTGTGAATAAATTACATTTTAAAATAGATCTACATACAAATAACCAAATTTAAAGTGTAATAATATTTTAAAGCTTTTAATGTATTTTTGTTAAAATAAATGCAGCTTTGATGAATAAAAGAGGCTTGTTTTTCAAAACAATTGATCAGTAGCATAAGTGCTCTTAATAGAAAGGAACTAATTATAGCCAGGACAATAAAAATGTCTCTCTCGGATGTTTTTGCTGGAAAGGGAATGTGTTTGGTTGCTGGCCTGCTTTACTGGTGAAGTGTTTCATATAGTTTTATGGATAGGATCGACCGCATGGAGATGATCAGAGGCTTTCTGTGCCTGGACTTGACTCGGCTTCCTTCACACGCAGACGTTTGTTGTTTCAGACGAGGAGCGCGAGTCTTTGAGACGCTGCTGAGATCCAGCACAGGTGGACAGAACAATGAACACACCTGCGGCCGGCGCTCAGGTGAACACAGGTGCCTTTGGGTTGGTAAATAAGGGTGGGAATCTGATTCCAGACGAGCGCTGAGCAAATAAGGGCGACAGAGGACATTGTGTGTCTGTGATTCATGTTCCTGTCTGTTTGAGAACGATTCATCGGTGCACGTCATTCACAAGTCTTCTTTTATGCTCTGTCTTTCATTTACAGAATGTACTGTTATTTTTGTCCAGGATCTGCAGTCCTTCTTTTATGTGAGGCGCACTTCATGATTCGTCCTCATTCAAAAAATGTTGAAAAAATTGTTACAAAATCTGAAAAAGTATTGCAATTTAAAATAGCCATTTTCTGTGAAAGTATCTGTTCAAATGTAATTTATTTCTGTGATGAAAGATGGATTTTCAGCATCATCAGTCTTCAGTGTCACATGATCTTGTATTTATGACCTAAGTAAGTCATAATTTTGACTTTTTATCTCATAATTATGACTTAAGTAATGATTTAGACTTTTTATCTCATAATTGACTTAAGTCATAATTGTAACTTTTTATCTCATAATTGACTTAAGTCATAATTTTAACTTTTTATCTCATAATTGACTTAAGTCATAATTGTAACTTTTTATCTCATAATTGACTTAAGTCATAATTTTAACTTTTTATCTCATAATTGACTTAAGTCATAATTGTAACTTTTTATCTCATAATTGACTTAAGTCATAATTTTAACTTTTTATCTCATAATTGACTTAAGTCATAATTTTGACTTTTTATCTCATAATTGACTTAAGTCATAATTTTGACTTTTATCTTGTAACTATGACTTAAGTCATAATTTTGACTTTTATCTTGTAACTATGACTTAAGTCGTAATTTTGACTTTTTTCTGTAATTATGACTTAAGTATGTCATAATTTTGACTTTTAATGTCGTAATTATGACTTAAGTATGTCATAATTTTTAATTTTATCTCATAATTATGACTTAAGTCGTAATTTTGACTTTTTATTCTGTAATGATGACTTAAGTATATCATAATTTCAACTTTTTATCTCAGAATTATGACTTATGTCATTTTTTTCACTTTTTACTTCGACTTAAGTCATAATTACAGAATAAAAAGTGAAAATTATGACTGAAGTCTTTTTTTATGGTCTTTCTTTCGTTTTCAGAATGTACTTGACTTATTTTTGTCCAGGATCAGCAGTCCTTCTTTTATGTGAGGCACACTTCATGATTCGTCCTCATTTAAAAAATGTTGAAAAAATTGTTACAAAATCTGAAAAAGTATTGCAATTTAAAATAGCCGTTTTCTGTGAAAGTATCTGTTCAAATGTAATTTATTTCTGTGATGAAAGATGGATTTTCAGCATCATTACTCCAGTCTACAGTGTCACATCATCTTGTATTTATGACTTAAGTAAGTCATAATTTTGACTTTTTATCTCATAATTATGACTTAAGTAATGATTTAGACTTTTTATCTCATAATTATGACTTAAGTCGTAATTTTGACTTTTTATCTCTTAATTATGACTTAAGTATGTCATCATTTTGACTTTTAATGTCATAATTATGACTTAAGTCATAATTGTAACTTTTTATCTCATAATTGACTTAAGTCATAATTGTAACTTTTTATCTCATAATTGACTTAAGTCATAATTTTAACTTTTTATCTCATAATTGACTTAAGTCATAATTTTAACTTTTTATCTCATAATTGACTTAAGTCATAATTTTGACTTTTATCTTGTAACTATGACTTAAGTCGTAATTTTGACTTTTTTCTGTAATTATGACTTAAGTATGTCATAATTTTGACTTTTAATGTCGTAATTATGACTTAAGTATGTCATAATTTTTAATTTTATCTCATAATTATGACTTAAGTCATAATTTTGACTTTTTATTCTGTAATGATGACTTAAGTATATCATAATTTCAACTTTTTATCTCAGAATTATGACTTATGTCATTTTTTTCACTTTTTACTTCGACTTAAGTCATAATTACAGAATAAAAAGTGAAAATTATGACTGAAGTCTTTTTTTATGGTCTTTCTTTCGTTTTCAGAATGTACTTGACTTATTTTTGTCCAGGATCAGCAGTCCTTCTTTTATGTGAGGCACACTTCATGATTCGTCCTCATTTAAAAAATGTTGAAAAAATTGTTACAAAATCTGAAAAAGTATTGCAATTTAAAATAGCCGTTTTTTGTGAAAGTATCTGTTCAAATGTAATTTATTTCTGTGATGAAAGATGGATTTTCAGCATCATTACTCCAGTCTACAGTGTCACATCATCTTGTATTTATGACCTAAGTAAGTCATAATTTTGACTTTTTATCTTGTAATTATGACTTAAGTAATGATTTAGACTTTTTATCTCATAATTATGACTTAAGTCGTAATTTTGACTTTTTATCTCTTAATTATGACTTAAGTATGTCATCAATTTGACTTTTAATGTCATAATTATGACTTCAGTCATAATTGTAACTTTTTATCTCATAATTGACTTAAGTCATAATTTTAACTTTTTATCTCATAATTGACTTAAGTCATAATTTTGACTTTTATCTTGTAACTATCACTTAAGTCATAATTTTGACTTTTATCTTGTAACTATGACTTAAGTCGTAATTTTGACTTTTTTCTGTAATTATGACTTAAGTATGTCATAATTTTGACTTTTAATGTCGTAATTATGACTTAAGTATGTCATAATTTTGAATTTTATCTCATAATTATGACTTAAGTCATAATTTTGACTTCTTATTCTGTAATGATGACTTAAGTATGTCATAATTTCAACTTTTTATCTCAGAATTATGACTTATGTCATTTTTTTCACTTTTTACTTCGACTTAAGTGATAATTACAGAATAAAAAGTGAAAATTATGACTGAAGTCTTTTTTTATGGTCTTTCTTTCGTTTTCAGAATGTACTTGACTTATTTTTGTCCAGGATCAGCAGTCCTTCTTTTATGTGAGGCACACTTCATGATTCGTCCTCATTTAAAAAATGTTGAAAAAATTGTTACAAAATCTGAAAAAGTATTGCAATTTAAAATAGCTGTTTTCTGTGAAAGTATCTGTTCAAATGTAATTTATTTCTGTGATGAAAGATGGATTTTCAGCATCATTACTCCAGTCTACAGTGTCACATCATCTTGTATTTATGACCTAAGTAAGTCATAATTTTGACTTTTTATCTTGTAATTATGACTTAAGTAATGATTTAGACTTTTTATCTCATAATTATGACTTAAGTCGTAATTTTGACTTTTTATCTCTTAATTATGATTTAAGTATGTCATCATTTTGACTTTTAATGTCATAATTATGACTTAAGTCATAATTGTAACTTTTTATCTCATAATTGACTTAAGTCATAATTGTAACTTTTTATCTCATAATTGACTTAAGTCATAATTTTAACTTTTTATCTCATAATTGACTTAAGTCATAATTTTAACTTTTTATCTCATAATTGACTTAAGTCATAATTTTGACTTTTATCTTGTAACTATGACTTAAGTCATAATTTTGACTTTTATCTTGTAACTATGACTTAAGTCGTAATTTTGACTTTTTTCTGTAATTATGACTTAAGTATGTCATAATTTAGAATTTTATCTCATAATTATGACTTAAGTAATGATTTTGACTTTTTATCTTGTAATTATGACTTAAGTCGTAATTTTGACTTTTTATTTTGTAATGATGACTTAAGTATGTCATAATTTCAACTTTTTATCTCAGAATTATGACTTATGTCATTTTTTTCACTTTTTACTTCGACTTAAGTCATAATTACAGAATAAAAAGTAAAAATTATGACTGAAGTCTTCTTTTATGGTCTTTCTTTCATTTTCAGAATGTACTTGACTTATTTTTGTCCAGGATCATCAGTCTTTCTTTTATGTGAGGCACACTTCATGACTCATTTAAAAAATGTGAAAAAATTGTTGCAAAATCTGAAAAAGTATTGCAATTTAAAATAGCTCTTTACTGTGAAAGTATCTGTTAAAATGTAATTTATTTCTGTGATGAAAAATGGATTTTCAGCATCATTACTCCAGTCTTCAGTGTCACATGATCTTGTAATTATGACTTAAGTAAGTCGTAATTTTGACTTAATTACAAGATAAAAAGTCAAAATCATGACTTAAGTCAATTATGAGATAAAAAGTTTAAATTATGACATACTTAAGTCATAGTTACAAGATAAAAAGTCAAAATCATTACTTAAGTCAATTATGAGATAAAAAGTTACAATTATGACTGAAGTCGTAATCACAAGATAAAAAGTCAAAATCATGACTTGTCAATTATGAGATAAAAAGTTGAAATTATGACTTACTTAAGTCGTAATTTTGACTTTTTATCCTGTAATTATGACTTAAGTAAGTCATAATTTTGACTTTTATCTCATATGACTTAAGTCATGATTTTGACTTTTTATCCTGTAATTATATTTTAAGTAAGTCATAATTTTGACTTTTTATCTCATAATTATGACTCAAGTCATGGTTTTGACTTTTTATCTTGTAATTATGACTTAAGTAAGTCATAATTTTGACCTTTTATCTCATAATTATGACTTAAGTCATCATTTTGACTTCTATCTCATAAGTATGTTATAATTTCAACTTTTTATCTCATAATTGACTTGCCATGATTTTGACTTTTTATCTTGTAATTATGACTTAAGTCATAATTTTGACTTTTTTTACTGTAATTATGACTTAAGTATGTCATAATTTCGACTTTTTGTCATAATTTTGACTTTTTATTCTGTAATTATGACTTAAGTATGTCATAATTTCAACTTTGTATCTCATAATTATGACTTAATGATTTTTGACTTTTTATCTTGTAATTACGACTTAAGTCATAATTTAAAATTTTTATCTCATAATTGACTTAAGTCATAATTTTCACTTTTTATCTTGTAATTGTGACTTAAGTATGTCAGAATTTTGACTTTTTATCTCTTAATTATGACTTCAGTCATGATTTTGACTTTTTATCCTAATTATGACTTAAGTAAGTCGTAATTTTGACTTTTTATCTCATAATTATGACTTAAGTCATGATTTTAACTTTCTATTCTGTAATTATGACTTCAACTTAAGTCATAATTATGAGTTAAAAAGTCAAAATCATGACTTACTTAAGTCATAATTAGAGAATAAAAAGTGAAAATGATGACTGAAATCTTCTTTTATGGTCTTCCTTTTGTTTTCAGAATGTACTTGACTGTTATTTTTGTCCAGGATCATCAGTCCTTCTATTATGCAAAAAGAAAAAGTCAGTCTCCTTCTCTGCAAAATGCGATACATCCGCTCAACCAATCACAGCACGCCATTCCACGCATTATAAACAAGGCGGCGCTTTGAATACATCCGGCATCCTAGTTTTCCTCATCTACTTTGTACTTTGTCACCAAATTCCTATTTAATTCACTTTAAGGAGTCAAATGTCAACTTGTAATGAGAGGGCAAATGTTTGATCAGATTTTTTGATCATTGATTAGAAGGTGCTTCTAAAATTTTGAGTGTGCCCCTATTTTTTTTACGTTTTTTTTTTTTTTTTTTGCGAAAAGTAAGCATAGAGCCCTGCTGGATTTATTGCATTTTGGGGAAAAATATTCAGTTTTTATAATAATTCTTTGAAAATCAAAATCTGGACTTGAATTTTTAATGCAATTATAACCTAAAGATGCTATGTGAAAGTTTAAAACAGAAAATATTGGTTTTCATCTTGCCACATTTTAGGTCAAGAAAACACATTTTACTCAAATTAATCAAATGGATTTATAGCATTTTGGAAAAGAGCTCTTCATATATAGAAAGAAGAAAGTCAGAATTCAGTTTATTTATGTATGTATTTATTATTTTTTAAACTGTTCATTTGAGGATTTTGTTTAGTTTTTAAATATAAGTATTGAGAAGGGACTATAAATATATAATATTTTATAAAATATTATATATATATATATATATATATATATAGTCAGTCAGTCAAAAAAATAAATATCTAAAAATAAATAAATAGTGAAACAGAAGAAAGTCATACAGAATTATTTTTTAGTATTTTTTAACTGTTCCACATGTTTTGTTTAGTATTTAAATAATAAAATAAACTTTAAATAAACCTAAAATAATAAATACTAAAAAAAACAATACAATAAACCTAATATAATATATAACAAAATAGCATATATCAACAAAATGGAACAAGAATGATTATTTATGCAATATAAAAAATCAAAATAATATTTAAACTTTTTATTGCAACATTAAAAAATAATCTACTTTTATCCTATATATATATATATATATATATATATAGTCAAAATATATATAAGAATAAATAAATAGTGAAACAGAAGAAGACAAAAGAAAGTCATACAGAATTATTTTTTTCTCTCTCTCTTTTAAATGTTCCACATGTTTTGTTTAGTATTTAAGGCTAATTATTGAGGAGGGAGTTAAATAATCATTAATTTAATTGCTGAGGAATCTGAATTCTTCAAACCATAAATCCATTGCAGTGTTTCATGTTTAACCAAAGGAAGTCAAGGTAATCAAACACAATAACTTTCAACAATAACCTGCAAATTGTCATTGGGGGGAAAATCGCAGACATCTGCGAACAGCGGCCATCTGCACATCAAATGAAGAGGCAGAAAGAGTCAGTGCCACATTTTTGAACCCGTCGAACGGCAGAAATGAGTCCCTGATGTCCACACCGACCCCATTTATGTGGCCTTTTTCCTCACGCTTCTCAAGGACGGTTAACCTCTCGCCCCGATCAGACGTTCCCAGCATCTGGAATTCATTCGGCCCAGGAATTTTCATTCATAATTCCAGCATGATATTTCGTGTTTCATGACTGCTACCATTAAAGAAGCGAAACGTCACAGATTGAAACCATTTGAAAGCATCTCAACACACCCAATCTGAGCAAACACGACACACAATGAAGCGCCGGAGCAAGTCGCTTCACGTCCAGCTCAAACGCTCGTATAAAAGAGCTCATATAAACTCTAAAATCAAATAGAAATACAGGCAGTCCAGTTTTTTAAACTGCTGTGTTAAAGGCAATGCAACAAATGTGATCAGAATGCAAATTATTATTGTTAAATCATTAGCATTTTCATTCATCTTACTGGTAATTCTGGAAAAACGATGGTAGAAATCCACTAGCAAAACATCTCACTAAATAATTGCAATTTGTAAGTTTGACAAAAGTCTCTTCTGCTTACCAAGGCTGCATTTATTTAATCAAAAATACTGTAAAAAAAAAATTTAGAACACTTAAATAAACATCCTGAAAAAGGTAAAATAATAATTTTAAATCATTTTTAATAGTCAAAGTCATAATTACAAGATAAAAAGTAAAAATTATGAGGTAAAAAGTCAAAATTATGACATACTTAAGTCATAATTACAAGATAAAAAGTTTAAATTATGACTTTAAAAGTCGAAATTATGACATACTTAAGTCATAATTACAAGATAAAAAGTCTAAATTATGCCTTAAGTCATAATTAAAAGATAAAAAGTTGAAGTTATGACTTAAGTCATAATTAAAAGATAAAAAGTTTAAATTGAGGTATAAAGTCTAAATTACGACTTACTTAAGTCATAATTACAAGATAAAAAGTCTAAATTATAACTTTAAAAGTCAAAATTATGACATACTTGGGTCATAATTATAAGTTTTAAAAAAAGTTTTGAAAGTCATAATTATGAGATAAAAAGTCTAAATTATGACATAAGTCATAATTAAAAGTTAAAAAGTCTAAATTATGAGGTAAAAAGTTTAAATTATGACTTTAAAAGTCGAAATTATGACATACTTAAGTCATAATTACAAGATAAAAAGTCTAAATTATGCCTTAAGTCATAATTAAAAAATAAAAAGTTGAAGTTATGACTTACTTAAGTCATAATTAAAAGATAAAAAGTTTAAACTGAGGTAAAAATTCAAAATTACGACTTACTTAAGTCATAATTACAAGATAAAAAGTCATAATTATGAGATAAAAAGTCTAAATTATAACTTTAAAAGTCAAAATTATGACATACTTGAGTCATAATTATAAGTTTAAAAAGTCAAAATTATGACATAATTATGAAAGTCATAATTATGACATAAAAAGTCTAAATTATGACATAAGTCATAATCAAAAGATAAAAAGTCTAAATTATGAGATAAAAAGTTTAAATTATGACTTTAAAAGTCAAAATTATGACATACTTAAGTGATAATCATAAGATTTATAAGATAAGTCAAAATTATGACTGAAAGTTATGGGATAAATTATGGGATAAAAGTCGAAATTATGACTTAAGTCATAATTACAAGATAAAAAGTTGAAATTATGAAAAGATAAAAAGTTGAATATGACTTAAGTAATAATTACAAGATAAAAAGTCTAATTTATGCCTTAAGTCATAATTAACAGGTAAAAAAGTTGAAGTTATGACATACTTAAGTAATAATTACAAGGTAAAAAGTCTAATTTATGACTTAAGTCATAATTAAAAGATAAAAAGTTTAAATTGAGGTAAAAAGTCTAAATTACGACTTACTTAAGTCATAATTACAAGATAAAAAGTCTAAATTATAACTTTAAAAGCCAAAATTATGACATACTTGAGTCATAATTATAAGTTTTAAAAAAGTTAAGTCATAATTAAAAGATAAAAAGTCTAAATTATGAGGTAAAAAGTTTAAATTATGACTTAATAATTATGGGTGAAAGCTGAAAAAAAAAAGAAGTCAAAATTATGACTGACTTATATATATGTCTCATGTTAATGTGTCTCTGGTTCATCCGCTCGCTTGTACACAGTAGATGTGTTTATATATCACTGTATATTTCCACTAAGCCATGTTAAGCATTTTCCCACTGACTTCTTTTAAATTCACTCATTCATTAAGTGACCATTTCTGCTGATTACATCTTTATGCCAGTAGGTGGTGACAAATGAATGTCTTTTATGTTTTTTTGAGCACCTTATTGAATCACTGAACCATTTAGGCCTTTAATTGGACACTGCAAACGTGACTGTAATAATTTCTACTTTTTATCTCATAATTCTGACATAAAAAGTCTAAATTATGACATACTTAAGTCATAATTATGACATAAAAAGTCAAAATGATGTCTTAAGTCATAATTATGGGATAAAAGTCAAAATTATGACTTAAGTCATAATTACAAGATAAAAAGTCAAAATTATGAGGTAAAAAGTCAAAATTACGACTTGAAGTTGAAATTATGACATTAAGTCATAATTATAAGATTTAAAAAGTTGAAGTTACGACTTACATAAAAGTCAAAATTATGACATACTCAAGTCAAAATTATGACATACTCAAGTCATAATTATGACATAAAAAGTTTAAATTATGCATTATGCATGAATATTCATAATTGACTTAAGTCATAATGATGATAAAAACTCTAAATTACAAGTTAAGTCATAATTACAAGGTAAAGTAAAAAAAATAAAAAAACTTCAAAATTATGACTTAAGTCATATGTACAAGATAAAAGTTGAAATTATGACTTAAGTCATAATTATGAGATAAAATAAGTTTCAATTATGACTTTAAAAGTTGAAATTGCGTAATTGAATCACTGAACCATTTTAGGCCTTCAATTGGACACTGCAAACGTGTTATTTAGACTTTTTATCTCACAATTATGACTTAAGTATGTCATCATTTTGCTTTTTTAAGGCATGCATTTTTTCGTGCAGAAATTCCATACAGAAGAGACTCTTTCAAAAACTCTTTCAAAAAAAAAAAA